>ML380779.1:32127-45829 GCA_005239525.1 Nicotiana knightiana | reverse complement strand
ATATATATATATATATATATATATTTTATTTTTTATTTTTCGATCCGGTGTTGATCACGCCCGATTTTATGCATTCTCGGCCAGACCGGACGAGATGGCTTATGATGCCGTAATCCCAGGTATTGTTTCAGTCTGTCACGAGAAGCTTAAGTTTTTAATTTATTCCGGTTTTTCATATTCTCATGTTCATCATAATTTAGCCCATTCTCTGGATAGGCCCCGTGAATCTTTTGTTACATCTATTTATGTGTTCGCCCCCTGTGGGTGATGTTGTTGTTACTGAGACCCGAGTGGTCGTATATTGCTGTCTCATGTGGTGATTATTTGATATCATATACTCAGTCCTGTTATAACATATCATTTCATATCTCAGTCTCAGTATTGTTAATTACATGCATACTTATCATTGTTTCGGGCTGATGGAGGCATTTGTGATCCATGTGAGTGAGACTGCAGAGTAATGACTGAGTGAGGCCGAGAGCCTTTTATTAAGACAGTTATGAGAATGGACTGCATACTGCAACGATATTTAAATCATGCATTCGTTGGCTTGATATGGCGCTTGGGCCACTAGGGCCCCTCCGGAGTCCTTACACCCCTAGTGAGCGCATTGATGTGATGGATGGATATTCCCTGTACATGGATATTGTCCGAAGTGGATGTTATGTGAGGGATGGATCTTCCCTGGGAATGGATCTTGTCCGAAGCTGATGTTATGAGAGGGATGGATCTTCCCTGGATATGGAAATTGTCCGAGTGTTGTATTCCAGAGATGGATCTTCTCCGTGGGGGCTGGACTAGCCTTCTTCCTCAGTACGGAGTGACTATGGTCACCGGTGTTTATGCATATTCCGGGATGCAACTTCCCTGGGCCTGAGAGCCATATATAGTACTGAGTGGACTTCTGTGGGAGAGCTGTGAGCACTATGTGCATACCCATACTGGTTTCATACATATATTTTGATCACATGTAGAGTATACTGGTATACTTGCCATATTTTCTCATCCTGATAAACTATTAGCATGTATAAATTCTTTATAATATTAACTGTAACATAATTGAGGTTTTGTCCTTCACTACTTCTCAGCCCATAGTTTGGGTTCGTTACTTCTGAGTTGGTGTACTCACGTTACCCCTGCACCTTGTGAGATCCAGGTACACCGGGACTCGGTAGCGGATATTGAGCAGTGGTCAGCGTTTCTGTTGGAGTTGTCGAGGTAGCAGCTTGCGATCGCGACCTCGCCTTCTCTTTCCTGTTCTACCTGTTGTTCTTTATTTTGAGACAATGTTGTCTATTTCTCCTTTTCTTTTGCTTTATGTTATAGTAGCTCATGACTGAGTGACACTGGATCCGGGGTTAGAGGTTTTAAATTTAATTTATTCAAATATTGTTTTAAACTTCATATTCTTAGTATTATTAATAAATTCGTTTAAAAATCGTATTTTTATTGGAAATTGAACTTATCTTAGTTAAAAGGGAGGCTTGCCTGGTTCCACGACAGGCGCCATCACGACTCCGAAATTGGGTCGTGACAACCACTCTTCACAATCAAGTTATAAATATGACATGCACATCTAACATGAAATATTTCACGAAGTGGTGGGTGTAGATATAATTTTAATATTGTAATAGCAGCATTATTGTTAGAAGCATTATAAAATGACACACAAAATTTTTTCTGCAAGAGTATAAAATATAGAACCTTCATGGATATTATTACTTTAAATGCACCAGTATGACTTTGATCTTCATCATATTTAAAAGCAACAATACGTTTTTGCATATAAACATTATCATCTATCAATGGCATGTAACAGTCAAATAATCATTTCCATTTACAGCATGACCAATATCAGAAGTAAGAGAAACTCTACAGGAAAGACTGAAGAACAAATAACAGATATATGTCTGATATTGTCCAAAAAACCTAGAAATATCAGCTCTACAAGTACTTCTAGGAATACCTTTAAACAAAGAATTATAAATTTTTTGAATATAAGTAACAAGATATGGTGAAGCAGAAAAACTAAAAGGTAGACAACTTAAAACAATCATTTTAGCTAATTCTTCCCGATTTTTCACTATATCGTATTCACCCATTAAACCGCCAGTAACCGGGTTAAGTTTTTGTTGACCACCTTCCTCATCAGCAACAACATCCCATGCAATAGAGTGGTTATCTAACATGTGCCTACGAAGTTTCCCCGTTCCCCCTCCCTTACCTCCGGTCTCATGTTTATAAACTTCCTTACAAGTTTGACATCTTACATAATTTTTATCTTATTCTAATCTTTCAAAAAAAATTCAACACTTACTTCTTAATCTCCGATTCGTCTTAATAGGGAGGGGGAGGCCTACCTGTATTACCACGACTTCCACCATAATATTTTGAGTTTGACTAGCATTGCCAGGTATCAAGTGATTGAATATCATCTAAATTATAACCTATACCATAATTTTCTTGAAGTCGCTCATAATCTACATTTAAATTTTTCGGTGAACTTTCAGAAATATGTGTAAAGCTACTAGAAGAACCACCACCTCTTATTTTTTAGAGGTTTTCTTACTACTACCACCTAGTGCATGCATTTGTGGCTGCTCTAAATATATCCATTATGTAAATTAAATTAAGAAATTAAATTAATAATTCTAAATAGTATAATAAAAATATACACCAAAGAAGAGAAAGAGATGGAACGAGTGTACCGGGATTTCGGATGCCACACTAAATTTGATATCAAACTTCAATTAATAGACTGATACTTGATACCATACTTCACTTGAATACTTGAGTAAATAATTAAATATTTGATGAAACTTGAAATAATAAGTAATTGAGAATTTTAAGAGCAATAATCAATATTATCAAGAGAGAATTAGAGTAGTAAGAGAGTAGATACTAGATTGTGAGAAAAATGAAGAAGAAATGGGGTTATTTATAATTTTTAAAAGGTTAAAATTTTAATTTATCAATTATTAGGGGTTGGGGGACTATATTCTTAAGGTGGTAGGCCGAATGGCCATTTCTGCAAAAAATGGCCGTTGCCCAATGGTCATTTTTGAATTTGACCGTTGGCAACGGTCCAGAAATTAAAAAAAAAATTTAAACGATAACCGGGCTGTAGCACGGTAAAAACCCGGTAACGAATAACCGGGCTAACCGGGTTCCGGTGCGCTGGTTACCAAAAAATGTCTGTCTTAGCCCGCCCCCTGCCCAACCCTCCCCAACTTGTCCCCACCCTCTATAAACCGGGCTGAATCGGACCGAACCAGGTTGTGAACGGGCCAGCCCGACCCGATTAACAGGAATAGTGTTATGTAAGGGGATTTTTTCATTCATATACACTATTTGAAACTTTATTACCCTTAATGTTCATGTTTAGCTAATTACCCAACATAAACAAGTTTTGTTTACAATATATATACAATCCACCTTAAAAGGCTCCCAAATTCTTATTTGTGCCTTCAATCAAGGGATTTAATTACATCATTTTCCTTTTTTTTCTCCTCTTCTCTTTTAATATCTGTTGGAAAATACAAATGTTTTTCCGTATATGTCAACACTAAAAATCTAGTAACAAAATTTCCGCCAGTTCATTAATTCCTTTTATCATTGCAGTTACTTGACACGTTTGTGAGATTCAATATTGAAAAATAGTGTTTTTTTATAATGATAACTACAAAGAAAAGTTGTTTCATAAAGCACGTTATTTATCTAGGGAACTATTAAAGAACCAAGAATTTGCACATTGATACATCAAAAACTGAATGTAATCAGAAAAAAATATTACAGGTTATAAGTAACCCCCTCTCACCCCTTTCATCTTTTTCATGACTGGTGATGAAAGGATGATGACCAATCAGAACACAAAGAAAGTAGATTAACTAACTAATTGCACATAGATGCATTATTTTCTGTTTTCACAAATCAAAAACGACTAAAACTTCTACAAATCTTCTGCAAAAAATGCAATTATGTCGAAAATCCTAATTAAGCTCAATTGAAGAGGAATTGGGATATTAACATTCAATGTACCCAATTTATAGATATTTTGTAGATAAATTAAATAGATTATTTGTATTCTGATTGTAGATACTTTATTTTCTGTTTTCACAAAATAAAAAACGACTAAAACTTCTATTACTTCTGCAACAAACACAATTATGTCGAAAATCCCAATTATGCTACAATTGAATGAGAATTGGGATATTAGAATTCAATGTTCCCAGTTTGTAGATATTTTGTAGATAAATTGTAGATTATTTGTATTCTGATTGTAGATGCTTTGTTTTCTGTTTTCACAAATCAAAAACGACTAAAACTTCTACAAATCTTCTGCAACAAACGCAATTATGTCGAAAATCCCAATTATGCTACAATGGAAATGGGAATTGGGATATTAAAATTCAATGTACTCAGTTTGTAGATATTTTATAGATAAATTGTAGATTATTTGTATTCTGATTGTAGATGCTTTATTTTCTGTTTTCACAAATAAAAAACGACTAAAACTTCTACAAATCTTCTATAAAAAATGCAATTATGTCGAAAATCTCAATTTCATGTAGCTACATATTTTGACTATGATCTGCCGGGACAACCAAGAGTATGCTGATTTTCTCTTGAGTATCCTTCTTTTTATTGTTGGATCTTTTGAAATCTTCAGTAACATCTATTTACTAAATTACATATTCTATCTTTTCAGGCTACCCAAAGATCAGGTAGACCTATTAAATCAATATGTAGTAGATTAAAATCAAAAGAAGGTCAGATCATAGGCAATCTGATGGGTAAAAGTAGACTTTTCTACTCGGACAATTATTACTCCTGATCCAACTATTAACATTGATCAGTTGGGAGTCTCGTGGAGTATTGCTCTGAATCTCACTTATCCAGAAACAGTGACACCATATAACATTGAAAGGTGTGTTTTTGTTCTGGTAGAAATGAAACTCCACTCACCAACCAACCTAAACAAAGATGGAAATTGGACTGCGTATGTTTGTGCTCATTGAAGCTGAATTTTGAAACAGGTGACAGGAGCTTGTTGAATATGGACCTCATCCACCTCCTGGTAAAACTGGGGCAAAGTATATAATTAGGGATGACGGCCAAAGGCTTGATCTCCGATACTTGTAGAAGAGCAGCGATCAGCATCTTTGTTTAGGAGGGAAAGAAATGTGGGAGGGGGGGGTGATAGGTGGGTGAGGGTGTGAGTTTGGGAGAGAGAAACCAGGGGGGGGGGGATTCTGTGGAATATACGGTTCCATTGATTTAGGAGAGATATACGAATCATTTAATGTAGAGTTAATACACAAATGGTATATAATTGGTAATTAGGTATACTAAATATAATTATATCAAACCTTAAATATTGAGGGTAATATAGTTTCTCTATATGGTATAGAGATGTAAAAATTCCTTATGTAAGTTTCCTGTAGTTATGATTATTATCTTATATTTTCTTATATTTTGTGCTGCATCTAACTGAGTACAACAAAAGTTCTAGGCGTATATTTTTTGGTTGTGCGTTTTTCCATGCAATACACATTTTTTCATATTATGCACTTGTGTAGTTTGAATTTTCTCGAAGTTAAAAAGCGTAACTGAAAAAAGCTAACGGTAAAACAGTAGGATAAAGGAGTAAGAACGAAGCCTCAGATAACCGATTAGACATCAATGTAAATCTTCAGACAGTAATTCCATATATTTATAAATAAATTCCTCATTGGCTTCACCTCTCGCCAATTCCGAAATCACATATACAAGAAGGACAAGTAATCACTCAATCACGACGATTGTTTTCATATCAGGTTTTAATCAATAAACTACCTGAGGTATCGAACTTCGGGCTAATCATAATTAACGGGTCTCAATACTTGAAACCTAACACTTGACATCCTGTTTCCTCATTAAACCTCATAACGCACCGACAACTCACGTACCAAATAGAACCATTCTCACATATAAGGCAAGTGCATCTATACTCAACAATAACAAGGAAGCCCCTTAACCGATAAAAGTGCTTAACTACGCGTATGCTTGTGCAAGTATCCTAACATAGTTCAAATCAGCTAGTAAGCATAAGAAAAAGGAATGGACAACACGTATAATGTTTTCTCACAACTTTCACAAGATAAGGCTCACATAGGTAAGCATGCCACTACAAAAATATCAACAACGAGAATGCCCCCAGGCCATCATAAGTCATCACAAATCAATCCCTAACACAACGCACCTTATCTCTCCACGTGTGCAATAGTAAAGTGAATGCTTGCCTTGTCTCGCCACATGCGCCTAATTATCTTCCCACCTTGTCTCGCCACATGCGCAACCCACACATATATATATATCCCGCTTTGTCATGCCGCATGTGCAAATATCAGTAGTAACAATAGCACGACAGAAACCTCATGCAACTCCATAACAACAACCGCACGATAGAAACCTCGTGCAACCCAATAACAACAACCACACGGCAGAAACCTCGTGCATCACCACAACAAATACAACAACAACAATGACAATAATACAAGTACGATCACAAGAAAAGTATAACTAGTTCACAAGGAATAACCATAATAAAGAATACTAGGCATAATAAGAACACCTCAACGGGGAAGGAAATAATATGAACCATGGTCCCACAATTAACGGTTCAACAAAGGGAACTAACATGAGTCAAATAATTCCAAATAAGGGCGAGTCCACTAAGGCATAGGATATCTAAGCTTCTTTTAAGTTGGACAATTACGGAAGAGATACAACCAATTCAAATAAAGGTAGGCAGGGAGAAGATAATCATAACCTCGATTGAAGGTGAACATTTACAAAAGGGATAACTACAACTTCAAATAAAGATAAGAAGTTGGGGGAAAGATAACTTGGCAACGGAAGAGATAACAGTTTCAATTAAGGCACATATGAATCAAGTAAACAGTAAGAGTGAATCATGAAGCAATTGATTCTAATTACGCAGGTAGACGTGAAACTAGTAATTAAGGAATGTAATCGTAACAAGATCAATTGCATATTCAATGAATACAAGAACCTAGGAACCTTAAAAGGCCAATTCCACAAATAAGTCAGAGCACGTACTCGTCACCTCGCGTACACGGACTACATTTAGCATAGAAGACTTAAATCCTAAGGGGTAGTTCCCCCACACAAGGTTAGGCAAGATACTTGCCTCAAAGAAGACAAACCGATACTCTAAAATGAACTTCTCGGGTGAGATGATCTCCGGACGGCTCAAATCTAACCACAATAACTTCAAAGCACAAATAAAACTCACAAGAAACTATTCCGGATTATAAAGTCTTAATCTTTATCAAAATTAAAAAATCAACCCCCGGGACCGCACTTCGGAGCCCAACAAAATTTCACAAAACCCAAACTCCCATTCCGATACGAGTTCAACCATATGAAATTTATCAAATTCCGACACCCATTCGTCCCTCAAATCATGATTTTTCAGTTTGAAAACTTTCTTCAAAAACCACCATTTTCCTCAACTCAAAAGACAACTATAAAAATGAAGATAATTTCATGGAATATAATAAATTCTAGGTGAATAACACTTATCCAATAGTTTTTTTTGAAAAATCCTCAAAGAAGCTCCTAAAACCGAAGTTTAAAACTCAAAATATGAAGAAAATGGCCAAACCTCGACTTATATGATTCTGCCCAGCACTTCCAGTTCTGCAGACAAATAAGCACATCTGTGCAACCGCATTGGGGGAATACCTTCGCATCTATGAACATAGCTTACCAGGACCATGTCTGCATCTACGAACAACATAGCCAAACCAGCGGTGCCGCAGAAACGATGACAGGAGCGCAGAAGCGGACTCCTTCGCAGATGTGATCACTCAACTGCAGAAGCGGCCTTCGCACCTGCGTGCCAGCATCCGCAGAAGCGGGCTAGCTCCCAAACCTCCACGATCGCAGAAGCGACCAGGCTCACGCAGAAGCGGCGCCGCACCAGCGCTCCAAGGTGTCGCAGGTGCGAGACACCATAACCAGACCTGGACACAAGCATGGAAATCATCTGAAGCTCGTCCGAAACACACTCGAGGCCCCAGGGACCTCGTCCAAGCATACCAAAAAGTTCAATAACCTAACACAGATCCGTTCGAGGTCTCAATAACATCAAACAATGACGAAACTACGAATTACACCATGAATTGAACTTATGAACTTTCCAATCTTCCAACTTCTAAAACTCGCGCAGAAACCTATCAAACCAACCCAAAATAACATCACATTTTGTAGACAAGTCCCAAATGACATAATGGAGCTGTTACAACTCTCGAAATCGCATTCCGACCCCGATATCACCAAAGTCAACTATTGGTCAAACCTCTCCACTTTCTAAACTTCAACTTTTCCAACTCTCGCCGAAACGCTTCAAATCACCCTACGAACCTCCAAATCCAAATCCGGACGCACGCCTAAGTCCAAAATAACCACACGAAGATGTTCAAGACCTTATGCTTCTGAATGGAGCTTTAATTCTCAAAACGACCGGCCAGGTCGTTACATCTTTCCCCTCTTAAAACAAACGTTCGTCCTCGAACGTGTCAAGAATCACCCCGAAGTTTTCAAATCACTGAATGCACACCTCCAACATATACCCGCGGGTGATGCAACGTCACCCCAATCCACATAAGCCTGACGACCCCATCTCAACTATAATTTAGCCTTTCTACCAACACTGATAAACCTCAGAGTCAAAATTCTCACCTTCCATTCATTTCCAAAAGACCCAATTCTAAATCCATACCTGGTATCAGTCTCAACCAGCTGCAACAACTCATGCCTACACCCACAAGGTACGACCACTCAACATGACACACCACACATAGGCCCAAAATAACTTTTCTGATCACAATAGCTGCCCGTAAGAAAACCTGCACCGGCAATTAGCCTCATATCCGATAGGAACACAATTCAAACTTCCACAACACTAATGATGATGAAAGAACCACGAGGACCTCATAACTATTCACCCGAATCAACAAGTCACAACTAACACCACCGGCACACACCCCGCAAACTAAAACTCAGGAAGCACAAAACGAAAATGATCGAATATGTAAAGAAAAACACATAAGAGAAACATCAAATAAGCCCGACAGGCACAAATCTCTATCATTACCATACTATGAATCAATTTAAGTAGGAAAGTCAAAGTACATGAACAATCATAAGGATCTCATCCTGGCATAACTCTCCACCGCGACACGCAGCCCGACTCAAACATATCAAATCACATGAAATCGCGAGGGTCTCACCCTCAACTCTAAATCATAAGCCGAGTATACATCATACCAATTGAAATCTTTCACTAATTCAGTTCTGCCAATAAAATCACAACACTTACTGAACCCTCACCTCGATAGAGTATCAAATCACAAATCGTAACCAAGAATACTCAGGAGTCACATCAAAACCTACCATAATGAACAACAACGACTCACTTCTAGTCCCACAAATCTCAATGATGAACAAAAAAAAATGATAGACACGGGCTACCACTCATAGAATCTCCCAACAGGGGAAAATATATAAACAGAGTGCAAATCATGAAACTAACCCATAAGTGAAGCAACAAATAAGGGAACTCGTCATGATTAGCAGAACCGAAATGAAATACGAATGGTGTCCCTCCGTAACAAACCAAAAGCATACCTGTATGGCATTATCTGGCGCAACGGCCTCCAGCCTACTATATGAAACACATCAATTGGTCGGGCCTCCCCCTATTGTGTGCCCTCTACTCACCTGAATACCCCGCTGTGACATATCTGTTAGGAGTCTGGGACAATCTCTCACCATGAGGTTGGTATCTCCACACTCAAAGCAACCCTCTTTGCTGACGTGGCTGTGGAAACTATAAAGTACGGGTACCTTGAGACCCATGAGCACTTGAAACATTGTGCGAAGCCGGAAGTTCAAACTGAACTGCTGATCACACAACCTTTGCCATGTCGTACCATGCCTCCAAAATAAGGACCAGTAGATCTCTCCGGTCTACGAGGCCTCATCACCTCCCTGTCATCTCTCTCCTGACCTCGTCTGTTCTCTCTCTCATGGACCCGCCTGTCCTCTCTTTCCTGATCCCATATGCCCTCTACTCAGCGAGCGATCCCTACCACCTGCTGAAACAAAACATCTGACTCTAACTCCCAAGCCATGGTGAATTGAATATCATGCCTGAGTCCCTTAATGAATCTACGGACATACTCTCTAACTGTAGCGACCAAAGCAGGTGCATGCCTGGCCAAATCACTGAATCTCACGGCATACTCTGATACTGACATAGTGCCCTGGCGCAGCTGCTCAACCTCTGTGCGCCATGCATCCCAAAGTAACTGAGTTACAAACTCTCTCAAGAACATCTTTGAAAATTGAACCCATGAAAGTGAAGCTGCCTCGAGCGGACTACGCAACTCATACGCCCGCCACCACTGACAAGCCTCTCCTCTAAGCTGGAAGGTAATAAAAGCAACCCTGCTCGTCTCCACAATACCCATAGTGCGAAGAATGCGGTGAACTCCTCCAGGAAACCCTGGGCATCATTTGTCTCCAATCGACTGAAGGTAGGAGGGTGGTACTTTTTGTACCTCTCAAGTCTAAACTGTTCTTCCTCAGATGCTACTGCCCTAACCATGGGCTAAACTGGGACCACAGGCTGTGTCGCCATTACACCTGGAACTGACCAATATGAACTCGTTGCTCTAGAGTGGGGGCGATAGGAGTCTGAGCTCTGCCCTCGGTCTGTGAAGTAGCTGGTGCAATCGGAATCAACCCCGTCTGAGCCAATGTACCAAACATACTCAGGAACTGTGCTAAGGTCTCCTTATGTCCGGGGTAACAGTAGGCACCTCCGGTACCTGCCACCCAACTGGAACTACTGGAAGCTCCTCAACTGCTGCCCTGGTAGGTGCCCTAGCTGCGACACATGCTCCTCGCCTGCCTCTGACTCTTCCCCTAGAGACATCTGCTTCGTGGGTAACGTTATCAGGAACTACAACTCGTGTCCTCACCATCTGTGAGAGAATGTAATGATAAAAGTTTAAACTTTGAGATCAATAAACTCCTACGAATGAAGGAAGTGAAATTTTCCTAATATTTTCATAGTCTCTCTAAGATAAGTACAGACGTCTCCGTATCAATCCGCAAGAGTCTACTAAACTCGCTTATGATTCGTAGCACCTATGAACCTTGAGCTCTGATACCAACTTATCACGACCCAATTTCCCCTCCGTTGGATTTTGTGATGGCACCTAGTCTTAAGGACTAGGTAATCCTAACATCTTCTGAATAATAACAATAATAAAGTAATATCTAATAATTTCTGAAATGAAATTCTCAATACAATTTACAATTTCCCCAAAATCGGTAGTTCGAGTCATAAGCTTTACAAAGTTTACTACAAATTCTAAATACGACTGTTTTGAAATAAGAAAAAACAGCGTGAATACAAAATAGGAAGGTGACTCCGAAGCCTGCGAACGCAGCAACATGTTTACCTTGAGTCTCCACAGCAACAATCTGCGCTGCTAGCTATTGATCAACTGGCTTCGTAATACCTGGATCTGTACAAAAATGTGCAAAAGTGTGTAGTATGAGTACACCACAGCGATACCCAGCAATTATCAAAACTAACCTCAGTGGAGTAGTGACGAGGAACAGTCAAGACACCCACTAGGCAAAATAACCTGAACAAAAATGATTATAGGAACAACAGAGTATGATATCTACATAAAGACTACGCGATATGGCTAACAATACAGTAATTGAAATAAGAAAGGGAGATAACAAGTATCGGTGGAATACCAAAATAATGACACAGATGGATGAACGGAAACACAACTTAAATTAGAAATCACAGATACAAGTAATCACTTAACCACGACGACCGTTTTCACATCAAGTTTTAGTCAATAAACTTCACGAGGTACCGAACCTCGGGCTAATAACAAATAATGGGTCTCAATACCTGAACCTTAACACTTGACATCATGTACGCTCATTACACCTAATAATCGCACTGACAACTCATGTACCATATAGATCCATTCTCACATAGAAGGCAAGTAAACAAGGGTATGAATGTATACTCAACAATAACAAGGAAGCCCCTTAACTGATAGGAGTGGTTAACTATGTGTATGCTTTTCCAAGTGTCCTAACACTGATAAGAGTGCTAGCTATTGATCAACTGGCTTCACAATACTTGGATCTGCACAAAATGTGCAAAAGTGTAGTATGAGTACACCACAGCGGTACCCATCAATTATTAAAACTAATCTCAGTGGAGTAATGACGAGGAACAGTCAAGACACCCACTAGACAAAATAACCTGAACAAAAATGAGTATAGGAACAACAGAGTATGATATCTACATAAAGACTATGCGATATGGCTAGCAATACAGTAATTGGAATAAGAAAGGGAGACAACAAGTATCAGTGTAATACCAAAATAATGACACAGAAGGATGAACGAAAATGCAACTTAAATTCAAAATCACAGATACAGGAAAGTGTTGTTCCCAAACCGCACACGCAAGTATACTTGGTCGTAGCAAGTAATATAATGTTAAATCGAATGTCGAACCCACAGGGACTTGCGTAAGCTACTTATTGAATCACTTTAATTGCTACTTAATCGAGCCAAAACAAAATCCAAGAATATAAATAATTTATTCTATGATTATATGAACTAATTATCAAGTAACGAGAATATTGTTGTGTATTAATTAGAGACAAATATTCCAGGGTTGTGATCAATTCACCATTCATATTGCATTTTAATTAACTCTCCCTTTCATATAATTCACTCATGGTTGCTAATTAATCGATAATTGCTCTCATATCCTTCTCCCCAAATACTACTCACATATTCTCAATAGATTAACACCTATATTCCTATGAAATTAATCTATTAGAACGCACTAAGATTACGATGTTTAATTAAGCACGGTGACTAGGTATATTCCTATCCTAACCACAAATCCGCTCCCTTGAAGAGTTAAGATCATGATCTCTTCAATTATTCTCTAATATATATAAGGCTTTCCCAAGCATAACATAGATAGTATATGAACTTAATTGTTGGCCAAACAATTAAGCAATTAAACGCAGAATTGAAGAAACAACCATACATTGAGCGAATTAAAACCAAGGTTAAGTTAATATCGAATAACAATACTCATGGCTAAATCACAACCCTAGAACAATGGGTGTTTAGCCACTCATACTAGAATTAAACAATTGCATAAGTCTTTGCATCAATGGAAAATACTAGATTAAGATGAAGAAAACTGATAATCCTTTGCTTCTTCAATGATCTTGTGTGTATATTCTCTCCAAAAATGGCATCCTCCCCTCAAAGTTGTGTTTTTGGGTCTATTTATATGTTTGGGATAAACCCTAAACGTGTAGGAGACTTCTATTCCAACCGGGAAACACTTAAAAGCCTTTAAAACTCGGAGTTGACTGGACCAGGCACCCAAGCGTTAAGACCCAAACGCCCCCTTAACGCCTGGGTAGGCCTGGCGTTAGGGGTCTAACGCCTGGCTAACGCCAGGGTCACCCTGGACTTAAAGGCCAAACGCCCCCTTAACGCCTGGGCATGTCTGGCTTTAGGGGCCAAACGCCCGGGTATTGCCCGGGTCACTCCTTTTCGA
>ML380779.1:0-31959 GCA_005239525.1 Nicotiana knightiana | reverse complement strand
GCGTTAAGCCCCAAACGCCCCCTTAACGCCAGGGCAGGCCTGGCGTTAGGGGTCTAACGCCTGGCTAACGCCAGGGTCACCCTGGCCTTAAGGGCCAAACGCCCCCTTAACGCCTGGGCATGTCTGGCTTTAGGGGCCAAACGCCCGGGTATTGCCCGGGTCACTCCTTTTCGATTCTTGAGCGTAGTTTCGATATTTATGCACCCATTTAGCTCGGTTTCCATCTCCAATTCACCTACACATGAAATAGACTCCATTATGCACATATAACGTGTATTTTTATCACAAAAGCACATAAAATGTAAGGTATATAATGCTTAAAACTATGAATTCTAGCCACGCATCAACACCCCACACTTAGACTCTTGCTCGTCCTCGAGCAATATCCTTTAACACGTACACATTTCATTAACAAAGGAGTATTTTACTTTTCAATCACACACATTACCCCTTAACTATGATCGCTACCGGCAATCAAGTAAGAACATACAAACTTTCACATTCTTTCCCTTCTTTAAACATGACCAAGTATAACAATTCAATCAATCATACCATCAACCTAATTGCAACCACCCAACCTCAAGAGTCGACTTGCAACCACTAAGCCCTCTCAATTCACGCACATACCCAACAAGACAATTACAATATTACCAATCGTTCATAAGATCATGTGCCCTCACCAACAATAAGAGAGTGAATATATCTAGTCCAAACATTCAAATATACTTTTGAACATTATTTAAGGACGTCACACAATTAAACAACCNAAAACACCTTGTCTTTCCTTTGGCCTAGCACTGCCCCAATTGCATGGTCACTTGCATCACACATAAGTTCAAATGGTAGTGACCAATCAAGTGCAACAATTATGGGGGCAGTTACTAATTTCTTCTTGAGTTCCTCAAATGCCTTCAGGTAGGGTGCATCAAAATTAAACTTGATATCATTTTCCAGCAACCTGCATAATGGAGTAGCAATTTTAGAGAAATCTTTTATAAAGCGCCTATAAAATCCTACGTGTCCCAAGAAACTCCGGACACCCTTCACTGAATTTGGTGGAGGTAGTTTCTCAACTGCCTCCACTTTTGCCTTATCAACTTCGATGCCACTTTTAGATATTCTATGACCCAAGACAATGCCTTCGTGCACCATGAAGTGACACTTCTCCCAATTTAGCAGCAGATTCGTTTCTTCACAACGGGCCAACGNACACTTCTCCCAATTTAACACCAGATTCGTTTCTTCACAACGGGCCAACACCATGCTCAGGTTTTTCAAACAGTCATCATAAGATGCCCCAAAGACTGAGAAGTCATCCATAAACACTTTAACAAATTTTTCCACCATGTCGGTGAAAATCGCCACATACATCTCTGGAAGGTGGTTGGTGCATTGCAAAGACCAAATGGCATTCGCTTGAAGGAGAAGGTGCCATAAGGGCAAGTAAAGGTGTTCTTCTCCTGATCCTCTGGGCATATGACAATTTGATTGTAACCTGAATACCCATCCAGAAAGCAATAATATTCATGCCCTGCTAGCCTGTCCAACATTTAATCAATGAATGAGAGTGGAAAATGATCCTTGCGGGTTGCTTTGTTGAGCTTTCGATAATCTATGCAAACTCTCCAACCCGTGATAGTGTGGGTAGGAATTAGCTCATTTTTCTCATTCTCAATCACGGTCATTCCTCCCTTTTTGGGTACACATTGAACTGGGCTCACCCAATTGCTGCCGGAAATAGATAAGATGATGCATGCATCCAGCAATTTTATGACTTCTTTCTTCACTACTTCTTTCATAATGGGATTCAGCCTCCTTTGCTGCTCAACACTCAGGCGAATTGTGTCTTCCAAAAATATTTTATGCATGCAAACCGATGGACTGATACCTTTAATATCTGCGATGTTCCACCCAATTGCCTTTTTGTGCTCACGAAGTACCCTGAGCAATTTTTGTTCTTGTGTATTGGTCAGGTTGGATGAGATGATCACGGGCAATGTTTCAGAGTTCCCCAAATAGGCATAGCGTAAATGTGCTAAAAGAGGTTTGAGTTCCAGCTTTGGAGCCTCTTCAATAGATGGCTTAGGGAGGGTTTGAGTAACTGGCTTATTCAACTCTTAAAATTTCCTAGCCTGTGGAGGTAACTGCAGGACACCTCAAGAACTTTCTCAATATCTTCCCATGTTTCATCCTCACAGTTTTCTACATCCCCAACCAACACCCGCTCAAGAGGGTCAATAGGATTCATGTAGGGAACCATGGACTCCGATTTGCTTTCCACTACAGAAATCATGGATAGTTCTTCATAGTGGACAGGTAACTTGAGTGCCTTATAAACATTAAACACCTCCACTCAATCACCAATGCGTATTTTTATATTCCCTTCACACACGTCGATAATAGCTCGACCTGTAGCTAGGAATGGACGCCCCAAAATAAATGGGACTTCCAAATCAGGCTCATAGTCCAAGATAATGAAATCAGCTGGGAATATGAATGATCCCACCTGAACCAGCACATCTTCAATTACTCCCTCAGGATGGGCTAGGGAGCGGTCTACCAATTGTAAAATCACTGTTGTTGGGCGTGGTTCACCCAATACCAACTGCTTGAACACAGATAACGACATCAAATTAATGCTTGCCCCAAGATCGCACAAAGCTCGCCCGACTGCATGCTTACCAATTGAGATTTGGATAGTAAAGCTACCCGGATCTTTTAATTTCTGAGGTAGCTTGCTTTGAATTATTGAGCTAAATTCCTCAGTGAGTGCCACAGTTTCGAACTCAGTCAGCCTTCATTTATTTGCCATAATGTCCTTGATATACTTAGCATATTTGGGTACCTCCTGCAGAATGTCTACCAGTGGAATATTGATTTGTACCTGCTTCAAGAGATCAAGGAACTTTTTGTATGCTGCATTATCTTTCACCTTTTGCAGCCTTTGAGGGAATGGCGGGGGTGGCCTTGCAACAAATGGTGGAGGTTTCTCAGCACTCGCCTCCTTTGCTGGCTTATCTGATTCTTTCGGGTTGTCTGGAGTTGGTTCAATAGTGGTTGGTCTCTCATCAACATTTACCTGCTTTCTCTGATTGGGATGGACTGTCTCTAATTGCTTGCCATTTCACAATGATATAGCATTAACAGGTGCTTTAGGATTAGCTTTAGTGTCACTTGGAAGAGCCCCCGTTGGTCGGGTATTTTGAGAACTGGCGAGTTGCCCCACTTGACGTTCTAAGTTTCTCATGGCTACAGTCTGGGCTTGGTGATCAGCCATTATTTTCTGATTGAAAGCAAGTTGGTCATTCATCATTCTCTTCATAATATCCTCAAGGCTTGCTGATGGTTCAGCCTGAGGTGGTTTGTACTGCTGTTGAGGTGCTGGATGCCTATAATTATGCTGAGTGCTCTGATTTCCACCCTAAGAGAAGTTTGAGTGGTTTCTCCAGTTGGGATTATAGGTGTTTCCATATTGATTTTCTTGTCCCCTATTAGCGTTACCCACAAAGCAGACAGACTCTGGATTAACTGGGCATAACTCACTTGAATTACCCTCTCCACAGACTTCACGAAATACCTGAATCTGTTGCACTGGTTGGGCCTGTTGCATTGGTTGAGATTGTTGCTTTTTAATGATCAGGTTCATCTGATTGACTTGGTTAGTCAATGTGGAAATCTGGGCTGACAATGCTGAAACCACATCTAGTTCAAGAACCCCTGGTGATTTCTGAACCATATTTCTCCACATCTCACCTTGCTAGTCTGGATTGCTTTTGGAGAATTTATTCAGTAGTGCAAATATTTCATCATAATTCTTCTTCAACACCTGACCTTCAGCTGCTGCATCTACCACAACTTTTGTTTATGGATGGAGCCCCTCAATGAAAGTGTGTACTAACACCTCGTTTGTCTAATTGTGATGAGGACAGTCTCTGAGTAGCCCCTTGAACCTTTCTCATGCTGAATGTAATGATTCACCTGTTTTCTGCCTAAAGGAGATTATCTCACTCCTGATCTTTGCGGTCTTTCCTGAAGGGAAAAATCTTGCCAGAAATTTTCTCGCCAGATCGTGCCATGTTGTGATGGAATTAGCTGGTTCTGCCTTCAGCCATCGCTTTGCTTCGCCCAATATAGAGAGTGGGAAAAGCGCGAGCCTCACATAATCTGGCGTGACCCCGTTAGTGATATAAGTATCACTAATCTCCAAGAAGTTCAAAATGTGCTGCTGTGGATCCTCGTGTGGAAGACCCAAAAACTGCCCGTTTGCATGAAGTAGTTGGATCATGCTCTGTTTCAGCTCAAAGTGCCCAGTGATTCTGGGCTTCACGATGCTGGAGGTGACATTAGCAATACTTGGCATTGCCACCTCCTGAACAGCCATGTGTTGTTCCTCTGCCATGTTCACAGGAAATTGGATGAGGTCCTGAATATTGTCTGTATCCCTTGCTTCTCTCAACCTCCTGTGAAATGTTCTCTCAGGTTCGGGGTCAAAGCCGTCAAGTCTGTCCTGGCTTCTGACCCTACGCATTCAATCGAAGTTCCTGAGATTAGAGCAAAAATCACGTGACGTTAGACTCAATGAAATAAACAATTAAAGCAAGTAACTAAAAAGTAGTCTATATTCAAGTCCCCGGCAACGGCGCCAAAAACTTGTTGTTCCCAAATCGCACTNTATTCGACATTAATTTAACCTTGATTATAGTTCACTCAATATATGGTTGTTTCTTTATTGGTCCCAATCGCACACGCAAGTATACATGGTTGTAGCAAGTAATATAATGTTAAATCGAATGTCGAACCCACAGGGACTTCCGTAAGCTACTTGCTGAATCACTCTAATTGTTATTTAATCGAGCCAAAACAAAATCCAGGAATGTAACTAATTTATACTACGATTCTATGAACTAACTAATTATCAAGTGACAAGAATATTGTTGTGTGTATTCAGTAGAGACAAATATTCCAGGGTTGTGATCAATTCACCACTCGTATTGCATTCTAATTAACTCTCCCTTTCATATAATTCACTCATGGTTGCTAATTAATCGATAATTTCTCTCATAGCCTTCTCCCGAAGTACTACTCGCCTATTCTCAATAGATTAATGCCTATACTCCTATGAAATTAATCTATTAGAACGCACTAAGATTAAGATGTTTAATTAAGCATTGTGACTAGGTATATTCCTATCCTAATCACAAATCCGCTCCCCTGAAGGGTTAAGATCATGCTCACTTCAATTCTTCTATAATCTATATACGACTTTCCCAATCATAACATAGATAGTATATAGAACCTAATTGTTGGCCAAACAATTAAGCAATTAAACGCAAAATTGAAGAAACAACCATACATTGAGCGAATTAAAACCAAGGTTAAGTTAATATCGAATAACAATATTCATGGCTAAATCACAACCCCAGAACAATGGGTGTTTAGCCACTCATACTGGAATTAAACAATTGCATAAGTCTTTGCATCAATGGAAAATACTAGATTAAGATGAAGAAAACTGATAATCCTTTGCTTCTTCAATGATCTTGTGTGTATACTCTCTCCGAAAATGGCATCCTTCTCTGAAAGTTGTGTTATTGGGTCTATTTATACGTTTGGGATAAACCCTAAACGTGTAGGAGACTTCTATTCCAACCGGAAAACCTTAAAAGCCTTTAAAACTCGGATTTGACTGGACCAGGCACCCAAGCGTTAATCCCCAAACGCCCCCTTAACGCCTGGGCTGGCCTGGCGTTAGGGGTCTAACGCCTGGCTAACTCCAGGGTCACCCTGGACTTAGATTTGGGTCATTCGGAGTCGGGTACTAGTGGCAAGAGCGTGGTTTTGAGTTGAGCAGAGCAGTCGAGGTAAGTGGCTTGCCTAACTCGGTGTTGGGGACTTCCCCTTAGGTTGTTTTGATACTATTTGTTATATGGGCGCCGTGTACGTGAGGTGATGAGTACGTACACGGGCCATTGTTGCTTAATTCCATTTTACTTATCCATGCCATAAAATAATTTACTCCTTTTTCACTGTTTAATGTGCTACTTGCGTAGTTTAGATTAGGAAGAAGCATGCCTACCTGTTTTACCTAAATTCCCTATTTGATATAATTTGCACCGTGTTAGTTAGTCCTAATGTTGTTCTTGTCTGTGATTCTTTTCCTGAGCTGTTTAAATACACCGTACCCAACATTCATTCACATTGCATATTTTAATTGGGACTACAGACGTATTCCGGGAGCTTTCCCCCTTGTGCTGCATATTTAATTTTGGACTACAGACGTATTCCGGGAGTTTTCCCCTTGTACTTCATATTTAAATTGGGACTACAGACGAATTCCGGGAGCTTTCCCCCTGTACTGTATATTTAAATTGGGACTACAGACGTATTCCGGGAGCTTTCCCCGTGTACTGCATCTTTACATTTGGTATTGCGGGACGTATCCGGAAAGATTCCACCGTGTGATATTTGTACTGAGCCAAGGGCTCCCTGTAACTGTTTTACTTCTCAGATTTATGTGTTTCTACTGCTTACCTTAGAATTTATATTCCTTTGTACTATTTTATACTGTTTTACTTATGAAAAATCCAGTAGTGCCTTAACCTGACCTCATCACTATTTGACTGGGTTAGGCTTGGCACTTACTCGGTACCAATTGTGGTGCATTCATGCCCTTTCCTGCACATGTTTTTCGTGTGCAGATCCAGGTACCATCACTCAGTTTCGTGGCTAGGGGTCCGAGCGGCTGCTTCGAGGAGATCAAAAGGTAATTCTGCCGCATTCGCAGAGTCCTTCGAGTCACCTTCCACTCCATATTTAGATAGATTTTTCATGTAAATTCCCTTACGATGTATAGAGCTATTTTGAGACAGAGCTTGTGACTAAAGTTATATTCCGGGTTTTTGGGAAGTTTTATATTGTACACGCCAAGTGGCGATGTTTCATTTGTAGATTTACTTTATTCCGTCTTTAGTTTATGCTTCTATTTAATATCTTTTCCGCAATTAGGCTTATCTAGTCGTAGAGACTAGGTGCCGTCACGATGCCTTTCGGAGGGTAAATCGGGTTGTGATATTAGGTTTATTGTCATTTTGAGAAATTGATTATTGGGGTTTATTTTTGATGATATTTGGAGGTTATACTTCAAATATGAGTTCATTTTGAGTAGATTTAAGTATTAAATCGTGTATTATATTATTGAAGTTCAAAAAATAAATTTCTATTTTTGGGCAATTTGCACTTCAGACGTATTTGGCCTTAAGTGCATGAAAATATTGGTTGCACTTCAAATCTATATGGCTTTTAGTGCATGTGAAGTGCAATTTTTTCCCTTCAGGCATATTTGACGTTAAGTGCATAAAAATATTGGTTGCACTTCAGACCTATTTTGCCTTAAGTGCATCTAAGTGCAATTTTTTTTACTTCAAACCTATTTAGCCTTGAGTATAAGTATATGAAAATATTTGTTGCACTTCGGACTTAATTGGCCTTAAGTGCATTGGTCTTCACACTATTTTTTTAAAACTTCAGACTGATAAGACTAAAGTTGACCGTAAAGTAGGTAAGCTTGCAAATAAATTTGGTCCAAAAACTTAATCAATCAATTGACCAAATCCAAATTCAAACCCAAAACTGGAGACGAGCCGAGCGACGACGACGGCGTGAGGCTTGCCTTCTTCTTAACTCTTTAAGAGATAGAAGAAGAGCAATTATATATATATACCCATAAAAAGTCTTTTCCTCTTCCAATATGGGACATTTTCCCTTTTTCAAGGAGGGAAAATTAAATATTTTATATTCTCTCCATTTCTCATTCACCCACTTTTAAGCTAAAATAAGCTTAAAAACCCAACATCCCCCTCCTCCTCATTCTTCTTTGTTGTAAAAATAATGACGGTGAATTTGTATGGTGTTTGTGAGCATGTTTTAAGATAGTTTATGGTGTTTTACAGTGGTGAGTTGTTATGACACTTTATTTTTTACTACTGCTTCAGATTTCTTCTTCTTCCTCTTCTTTTTAGTTGCCAAAATGATTTGTTAAATTTATTGTCGTTTTGACAAATTGATTATTGGGTTTATTCTTGATGATATTTGGAGGTTATGTTTCAAATTTGAGTTCATTTGGAGTAGATTTAAGTGTTAAATTGTGTATTGGACTATTGAATTCGAAAAATAAATTTCTGTTTCTGGACAATTTGTACTTCAGACGTATTTGGCATTAAGTGCATGAATATATTGGTTGCACTTCAGACCAATCTGGCTTTAAGTGCATATGAAGTGTAATTTTATCACTGCAGGCATATTTAATGTTAAATGCATAAAAACATTGGTTGCACTTCAGACCTACTTGACCTTAAGTGAATCTGAGTGCAATTTTTTTTACTTCAAACCTATTTAGACTTAATTATAAGTATATGAAAATATTTATTGCACTTCAGACGTAATTGGCCTTAAGTGCATTGCTCTTAAAACTAATTTTTTTTAAACTTCAGACAGATAAGACTAAAGTTTATCGTAAAGTAGGTAAGCTTGTAAATAAATTTGGTCCAAAAAATTAATCAATCAATTGACCAAATCCAAATCTAAATCCAAATCCAAACCAAACCCAAACCCAAAACTGAAGCCTAGCCGAGCGATGACGACGACGACGACGACGTGAGGCTTGCCTTCTTCTTAACTCTTTATCAAAAGTCTTTTTCTCTTCCAATATGGGACAATGTCCCTTTGTCAAAAAGGGAAACTCAAATATTTCATTTCTTTCCTTTTCTCATTCACGCCCTTTTAAGCGAAAATAAGCTTAAAAACCCAACATTCTCCTCCTCCTCCTCCTTTTTTTTCTTTGTTGTAAAAATAAATATGAAGGTGAATTTATATGGTATTTGTGAGCATGTTTTAAGGTAATTTATGATGTTTCACAGTGGTGAGCTGTTGTGACACTTTATTTTTTACTACTGCTTCGGGTTTCTTCTTCTTCCTCTTCTTTTTAGTTGCAAAATGCATTTGTTAGATTTATTGTCGTTTTGAGAAATTGATTATTGGGGTTTATTCTTGATGATATTTGGAGGTTATGTTTCAAGTTTGAGTTCATTTGGAGTAGATTTAAGTGTTAAATCGTGTATTAGATTATTGAAATTCGAAAAATAAATTTATGTTTCTGGTCAATTTGCATTTCAGGCGTATTTGGATTTAAGTGCATGAAAATATTGGTTGCACTTCACACCTATCTGGTTAGAAGTGCATCTGAAGTGCAATTTTTTTTACTTCAGGCATATTTGATGTTAAGTGCATAAAAATATTGGTTGCACTTCAGGCCTATTTGGCCTTAAGTGCATATAAGTGAAATTTTTTTACTACAAACCTATTTAGCCTTAATTATAAGTATATGAAAATATTTGTTGCACTTCAAACTTAATTGGTCTTAAGTGCATTGCTCTTCATATTAATTCTTTTTAAACTTCAGATCGATAAGACTAAAATTGATCGTAAAGTAGGTAAGCTTGCAATTTTTGTACAAAGTGAGTATAGCTTCAGTTGTGACACCAGATAATCATCATACCTTTATACAGACCAGAAAGTACGTAAAAAATATAATTCTCGTATATTTTAATTAGCAACAATTAATTATATAAAAGGTACTATAATGGAATGAATTTAATTATATAAATGGTATAATAATATATTATACATATGCTTAGATTTTTATATAATTAAATGTTGCTAACTAAATTAATATACTAAAACTATTCGAGATTCATTAACTGTAAGTTTAGGTTTTCGAACTTCTTCAATAATGTATCAAGGAAAGATGACAACATAGGGCAATAACTTAGGACATAAATCGTTAGGAATTCTTTTTCAACGTGATTATCGGCATAACTTTTTTGTTTCTGTTAAGGAATTGCGTTAATTAGTTACCATTTTTTTTTTAATTATTTACTACTATTATTTTGTTAAATTTTCTTAAATATTGCTTACTTATATTTTTTGCCCTTGAAGTTTACAGTAGTATTGATAAGACAGCTTGAAAATTTGAGTACATATCTTGTTGAAATAGGCCGGACTACTTGCCTGTTTCGCAAAGCTTCTATAGGGCCAAAAACATTTTTTTAAAGCGGTAGTGTTTGACCATTTTTTTAGCAGTAAAAAAGTTTTTCGAGTAGAAACAGAATTAATTTTTGAGAAACAGAAAAAAATAGATTCTTCCAAAAAGTACTAAAGTATTTTTAAAAGCTTGTCTAAATACTAATTGATGTTCATAAGTGTTTTTTAAATTAAGCAGATTTTAAAAGCTTGTCAAACTGATTCTCACCAATAATACTTTTGAAAAAAACACTTCTCAAAATAAGCAGATTTTAAAAGCTTGTCAAACATGCTATACATCACCGACTAAATTCTTTAACTATATGTTATTTAATGTAACTTATTTTATTATGATATATATATATATATATATATATATATATATATATATATATATATATATATATATATATATATTAAAAATTAAGTAATTTTCTCTGGGGACGGAGGTTTGGGGCTGCACCGACGATTTTCATCATTAAACACATTCACTATAACACATAAAACATGTGGAAAAAACATCACAGGAATTATCATTTTACTCAAATGCATACATGTCTATTGCCGTCAACAAACATGATGATTGATGAGTACTCGTAAACAGTAAAATAACTTATTTCTTTGCTACTCCCTCCGTGTTAATTCATGTGAACTTGTTTGACTGGACACGAAATTTAAGAAAAAATAAAGACTTTTAAAATTTGTGGTCCTAAACAAATTAAAAAGGGCCCCAGAGTATCTGTGTGGTTATAAAAGCTTCTCATTAAGGGTAACATTGTAAGTTTAAATAATATTAAGGACACAAGATTTCACCGTATACAGATAGTCCCTTCGTTTTTTGGAGTGTAATGACAAGAAACGAATTGAGCTTTCAATTTTTACCTCGTCTTGTCATGATGTCACCCTCGTGATGTAAGCGAAGGAAGTGACCGAAACATTCTGTCGGTATAATTCCCAAAGTTATTAATGTGTGTCAGCTGGTGGTCGGCCACTAGCAACCTTGAACTGTCACCGTGAATCCAATAAATAGGTATCTTTTTAAACTCTTTTAAACTTTACCTTCAACCTTCTCTAATCTCCAAAGCTTTTCACATCTTCTAAGTTCTTCATCAGCAAATCTACGGTTTTCACTGCTATCCTCTTCTTAGGATACTATCTCCATCTATCTTTAACTTCAAATCTTAATGGTGAAAACGTCAAAAACTGTTCCCCAAAAGGAAAATGCTTCTTCATCGCGGCCGCCGGCGACAAAACACCGGTGGAGCCGCGCCCTGAGTAGTGTATTCCCGGGGGGTGCGTCCTCACTTCCGACTTTAAGATCGAGAAACCTTTCTCGTTCCCTGGTCGATGTGAGCCAATGTCGAGGTATATACACTCGATAACTAAGAACTTCCTCAAGAAGATGAAGAAAGACTGCAACTGGAAAGGAAGAGATGTGGTGATTCCGACCCTAGAATAAGACATCCATACACACGTGGAAGGGTTTCTGAGTGTTTACACTTACCCTTTCACGCTGGGTCCCTTTGATCCCATTATCGTCGATTTCTGTCGTAAGTATCAAATAACCCTGGGCCAAATCCATCCCTCCTTTTGGAAGATTGTTATTCCGCTCCGATTTTTTGCGAGCAAAGTCGAGGGGATGCCTTTCACCCTCGACCACCTCATCAGGTTGTACAGCTCCCGTCTCTATCGAGGCGGGTTAATAAAACTTCAACGTCGGTCTATCAAGGTGTTGTTCTCAAGCATAGATGAGGAAAAGGATCGAGGATGGATGGGCTAGTTCGTTCGAGTTAGGACTTCCGACCTAATCCCTGCCGAGAAGATGCCATTCCCTGAGAAATGGAATATTAAGCGTAAGTACAATCCCTCTTTTAACTTCCATTTATTGTTCTATTTTCTTCGTTTTTTCTCATTGATATCATTTTCCATGATGTAGCATTTGGTTGGATGCCTGGTTCAATCAAAACCTCGAGAGCTGGGTTCGGGACCGGGCCTCGACTTCTTCGTACGTTGAGCGCTCATGGCGCGATTTAGCAAAGCGCCGATGGGAGTCCAAAAATCATGGTAAGCTTTCTTTCATGTGTATAATGGCTTGATCAAGATGTTCTTCTCATACTAACTCAATTTTCTTGTACACAGGACTGGGCAAAGATGCGTTTATGAGGCCCCCGTCTGGTGAGAAGGAGACTTCGACCCCGGTCCCTAAACCGGCGAAGGATAAAAAGAGGAAAAGGTCATCAACCTCCGAGGGTCCAAAGCTCAAGAAAAATCCGGCTCGTAAGTCGAAGAATGATACCGTCATCCTGCTTGCGGAGGTACTTTAGCGGCTAAGAGAGGAATAAGAAGACGACGGCTCCGAACTGGTGGCCTAAGTGAAGAGGAACACTGAGGCCCCAAAGGCCGCTGAGTCGGTGGGGGATGAAGATATCCCGCCTCGAGCTGAGGGGGTCTTGGAGAAGGACTCGGGAAAAGTCCCCGAGTTGTCGAAGACCGAAGATGCCTCCCACCGAAAAGAGCAAACGGCAGGTATGTTTGAAGGGGCCGGCTCTGAGCCCCTTCGAAGTAAAGAGAACGCCCCAAGAGATCCACTTGGGGCAATAGAAATTAGAGACTCGCCGATTCTCCCTGCATTTTCTGAGGAGGCAATTCGGGAGGCCCAAGCTATGAGGACTCTCGATGTGGACTGAGCCCACGGAGAGGAAGACCCCTTCCGTGGTTATTTTATTGGGGTCGAAGACGCTACCGGCCTGAGTGAAGCATCGAGTCTCTTCGATGAGGCTCAACAAGTCCTGAATCGGGTAAGCCTCAACTCCCCTTGTTGACATCACACTTATGTTTATTTCTTCTTTTCGTTTCTAATTTCCCTTCTTCTTTTTGTATAGGCGTTGGCACTCCATCATGAGGCATTTTCCAAATCCCGAGAAGAGCTGAGCCGATGTGAGGCCGATCTTCAAGGGCTCTCGGAGAAGAGAAATTCCCTCAAACTTCTCTACAGGCAAAAAGAAGAGGAGATCAATGACCTCTAAGCCTAGTTGGACACGGATCACAAAGAACAGACCTACCTGATTGAGCAGGTAATGAAAATCTTAGAAGCTCATGGCATCAGTTCAAGGACAGGCTAACACTTCAATCTCACAGGTACAACAGAAAGTCGAGAGGATCGAGCACTTTCAGAAAGAGGTCAATCTTAGAAGCTCATGGCATCAGTTCAAGGTGCCCCTCCGGAGTCTTTACTCCCCTAGTGAGCGCATTGATGTGAGGGATGGATCTTCCCTGGACATGGATCTTGTCCGAAGTGGATGTTATGTGAGGGATGGATTTTTCCTGGGTATGGATCTTGTCCGAAGCTGATGTTATGAGAGGGATGGATCTTCCTTTGATATGGAAATTGTCCGAGTGTTGTATTTCGGAGATGGATCTTCTCCGTGGGGCTGGACTGGCCTTCTTCCTCAATACGGAGTGACTACGGTCATCGGTGTTTATGCATATTCCGGGATGGAACTTCCCTAGGCCTGAGAGCCATATATAGTACTGAGTGGACTTTTGTGGGAGAGTTGTGAGCACTATGTGCATATCCATACTGGTTTCATACATATATTTTATGATGGCATGTAGAGTATACTGGCATACTTGGCATATTTTCTCATGCTGATAAACTGTTAGCATGTCTAAATTCTGTATAATATTTATTGTAACATAATTGAGGTTTTGTCCGTCACTGCTTCTCAGCCCATAGTTTGGGTTTGTTACTTCTGAGTTGGTATACTCATGTTACCCCCTTCACCTTGTGTGCAGATCCAGGTACACTGGGACCCGGTAGCGGATATTGAGCAGCGGTCAGTGTTTCTGTTGGAGTTGTCTAGGTAGTAGCTGGCGATCACGACCTCGCCTTCTCTTTCCTGTTCTACCTGTTGTTCTTTATTTTGAGACAATGTTGTCCATTTCTCCTTTTCTTTTGTTTTATGTTATAGTAGCTCATAATGAGTGACACCGGATCCGGGGTTGGAGGTTTTAAATTTAGTTTATTCAAATATTATTTTAAACTTCAGATTCTTAGTATTATTAATAAATTCGTTTAAAAATCGCCTGGTTCCACGACAGGCGCCATCACGACTCTGAAATTGGGTCGTGACAGCCACTCTTCACAATCAAGTTATAAATATGACATGCACATCTAACATGAAATATTTCACGAAGTGGTGGGTGTAGATATAATTTTAATATTGTAATAGCAACATTATTGTTAGAAGTATTATCAAATGACATACACAAATTTTTTTCTACAAGAGTATAAAATATAGAACCTTCATGGATATTATTACTTTAAATGCACCAGTATGAATTTGATCTTCATCATATTTAAAAGCAATAATACGTTTTTGCATATAAAAATTAACATCTATCTAATGGCATGTAACAGTCAAATAATCATTTCCATTTACAGCATGACCAATATCAGAAGGAAGAGAAACTCTACAGGAAAGACTGAAGAACAAATAACAGATATATGTCTGATATTGTCCAAAAAGCCTAAAAATATCAGCTCTACAAGTACTTCTAGGAATACCTTTAAACAAAGAGTTAAATTTTTTTTGAATATAAGTAACAAGATATGGTGAAGCAGAAAAACTAAAAGGTAGACAACTTAAAACAATCATTTTAGCTAATTCTTCCCGATTTTTCACTATATCGTATTTACCAATTAAACCGCCAGTAACCGGGTTAAGATTTTGTTGACCACCTTCCTCATCAGCAACATCACCCCATGCAATAGAGTGGTTATCTAACATGTGCCTACGAAGTTGCCCCGTTCCCCCTCCCTTACCTCCGGTCTCATGTTTATAAACTTCCTTACAAATTTGACATCTTACATAATTTTTATCTTCTTCTAATCTTTCAAAAAAAATTCAACACTTACTTCTTAATCTCCAATTCGTCTTAATATGGAGGGGGAGGCCTACCTGTATTACCACGACTTCCACCCCTAATATTTTGAGTTTGACTAGCATTGCCAGGTATCAGGTGATTGAATATATTTAAATTATAATCTATACCATAATTTTCTTGAAGTCACTCATAATCTACATTTAAATTTTTCGGTGAACTTTCAGAAATATGTGTAAAGCTACTAGAAGAACCACCACCTCTTATTTTTTAGGAGTTTTCTTACTACTACCACCTAGTGCATGCATTTGTGGCTGCTCTAAATATATCCATTATGTAAATTAAATTAAGAAATTAAATTAATAATTCTAAATAATAAAATAAAAATATACACAAAGAAGAGAAAGAGATGGAACGAGTGTACCGGAATTTCGGATGCCGCACTAAATTTGATATCAAACTTCAATTGATAGACTGATACTTGATACCATACTTCACTTGAATACTTGAGTAAATAATTAAATATTTGATGAAACTTGAAATAATAAGTAATTGAGAATTTTAAGGGTAATAATCAATATTATCAAGAGAGAATTGAGAGAGAATTAGAGTAGTAAGAGAGTAGATACTAGATTGTGAGAAAAAATGAAGAAGAAAGGAGGCAATTTATAATTTTTAAAAGGTTAAAATTATAATTTATCAATTATTAGGGGTTGGGGGGCTATTTTCTTAAGGTGATAGGCCGAATGGCCATTTCTGTAAAAAATGGCCGTTGCCCAACGGTCATTTTTGAATTTGACCGTTGGCAACGGTCCAGAAATTAAAAAACAAATTTAAACGGTAACCGGGCTGTAGCACGGTAAAAACCCGGTAACGATTAACCGGGCTAACCGGGTTCCGGTGCGCTGGTTACCAAAAAATGAATGTCTTAGCCCGCCCCCTGCCCAACCCTCCCCAGCCTGTCCCCACCCCCTACAATACCGGGCTAAATCGGGCTGAACCGGGTTGTGAATGGGCCAGCCCGACCCGATTAACATGTATAGTATTATGTAAGGGGATTTTTTCATTCGTATACACTATTTGAAATTTTATTACTCTTAATATTCATGTTTAGCTAATTACCAACATAAACAAGTTTTGTTTACAATATATATATAATCCACCTTAAAAGGCTCCCAAATTCTTATTTGTGCCTTCATACAAGGGATTTAATTACATCTTTTTCCTTTTTTTTCTCCTCTTTTCTTTTAATATCTGTTGGAAAATACAAATGTTTTTCCGTATATGTCAACACTAAAAATCTAGTAACAAAATTTCCACCAATTCATTAATTCCTTTTAGCATAGTAGTTACTTGACACGTTTGTGAGATTCAATATTGAAAAACAGTGCTTTTTTTATAATGAGAACTACAAAAAAAATATGTTTCATAAAGCACGTTATTTATCTGAGGAACTATTAAAGAACCAAGAATTTGCACATTGATACATCAAAAACTGAATGTTATCAGAAAAATATGTTACAGGTTATAAGTAACCCCCTCTCACCCCTTTCATCTTTTCATGACAAGGATGATGATCAATCAGAACACAAAGAAAGTAGATTAACTAACTAATTGCACATAGATGCTTTGTTTTCTATTTTCACAAATAAAAAACGACTAAAACTTCTACAAATCTTCTGCAAAAAAATATAATTAAAAATTCCAATTAAGCTACAATTGAATGGGAATTGGGATATTAAAATTCAATGTACCCAGTTTGTAGATAAATTGTAGATTATTTGTATTCTGATTGTAGATACTTTATTTTCTGTTTTCACAAATAAAAAACGACTAAAACTTCTACAACTTCTGCAACAAACACAATTATGTCGAAAATCTCAATTATACTACAATTGAATGTGAATTGGGATATTAAAATTCAATGTACCCAGTTTGTAGATATTTTGTAGATTATTTGTATTCTGATTGTAGATGCTTTGTTTTCTGTTTTCACAAATAAAAAACGACTAAAACTTCTACAAATCTTCTGCAAAATAATGCAATTAAAAATCCCAATTAAGCTACAATTGAAGGGGAATTGGGATACTAACATTCAATGTACCCAGTTTGTAGATATTTTGTAGATAAATTATAGATTATTTGTATTCTGATTGTAGATGCTTTGTTTTCTGTTTTCACAAATCAAAAACGACTAAAACTTCTACAAATCTTCTGCAACAAACACAATTATGTCGAAAATCCCAATTATGCTACAATTGAAATGGGAATTGGGATATTAAAATTTTATGTACTCACTTTGTAGATATTTTGTAGATAAATTGTAGATTATTTGTATTCTGATTGTAGATGCTTTATTTTCTATTTTTACAAATAAAAAACGACTAAAACTTCTACAAATCTTCTGCAAAAAATGCAAGTATGTCGAAAATCCCAATTTCATGTAGCTACATATTTTGACAATGATCTGCCGGGACAACCAAGAGTATGCTGATTTTCTCTTGAGTATGCTTCTTTTTACTGTTGGATCTTTTGAAATCTTCAGTAACATCTACTTACTAAATTACATACTCTATCTTTTCAAGCTACCCAAAGATCAGGTAGACCTATTAAATCAATATGTAGTAGATTAAAATCAAAAGAAGGTCGGATCAGAGGCAATCTAATGGGCAAAGGTAGACTTTTCTGCTCAGACAATTATTACTCATGATCCAACTTTCTATTGATCAGTTGGGAGTCCCGTTGAGTATTGCTCTGAATCTCACTTATCCAGAACAGTGACACCATATAACATTGAAAGGTGTGTTTTTGTTCTGGTAGAAATGAAACTCCACTCACCAACCAACCTAAACAAAGATGGAAATTGGACTGCGTATGTTTGTGCTCATTGAAGTTGGATTTTGAAAGAGGTGAAAAGAGCTTGTTGAATATGGATCTCATCCACCTCCTGGTAAAACTGGGGCAAAGTATATAACTAGGGATGACGGCCAAAGGCTTGATCTCCGATACTTGAAGAAGAGCAGCGATCAACATCTTTGTTTAGGAGGGAAAGAAACGTGGGAGGGGGGGTGATAGGTGGGTGAGGGTGTGGGTTTGGGAGAGAGAAACGTGGGAGGGGTGTGATTTGGAGGAATATACGGTACCTTTAATTAAGGGGGGATACACGCTGCATTAATTATACCGTTAAAACACATTACGGTATAGAATTGGTAATTAGTATAGTAAGTGTAATTATATCAAACCTTAAAAATTGAGGGCAATAAAATTTCCTATATGGTATAGAAATGTAAAAATTCCTTTAACAAATGAGTAGGTTAATGACCAGTCCAATCTTGAACGAATCGGACGAATTAAATGGATTTGAGCTCAAATTACCACCCCTAAACGTGCATGATACTCATAAGCAACTCACTCTCAGATGTTTGAGAGGTTCTCTTGGTTAGCGGCACACAAAGAATTCTTGTGAAACAAAGACAAGAATATTAAATGCTAATTATATATTGTGTGACCAAAATTAATACGCAAATCACAATGCGATACTCATCCTCAGATGTTTGAGTTTTAATTTGTTGGTGACGTGCCTTCAATGAATTATTATGAAGCAAAGCCAAATGACGTAGCATTAAGTTAGCAGAGTTTGATGCCAGGTGGTACAACACTGTTACGTATNGGGGGAGGGGGGAGGTATTCTGTGGAATATACGGTTCCATTGATTTAGGAGGGATATACGGACCATTTAATGTAGAATTAATACACAAATGGTATATAATTGGTAATTAAGTATATTAAATGTAATTATATCAAACCTTAAATATTGAGGGTAATATAGTTTTTCTATATGGTATAGGAATATAAAAATTCCTTATGTAAGTTTCCTGTAGTTATCATTATTATCTTATATTTTTTATATTTTGTGCTGCATCTAACTGAGTACAACAAAAGTTTTAGGCGTATATTTTTTGGTTGTGCGTTTTTCCACGCAATACACATATTTTCATATTATGCACTTGTGTAGTTTGAAAATTTTCAGCCTTAGGGTGTATTTGGTATAACGGAAGATATATTTTGCAGAAAATATTTTTTGAATAACAAGTAGTAATTTTGTTTACTTTTCGATGTTTGGTACGCAAATTAAGAAAAATAACTTTTCAGGAGTACTCATAAATGTAAATTTAGATACTATAACATGAAGCCATAAATTTTCGAACCAATATTCTTTCGAACCCACAAATTTCATAAACTTCTGAAACGCTAAACTTTCAAACTCGTAAACTCTATAATTTCTAAACCCGCAAACTTCCGAACACATAAACCTCCGAACTCATAACTTTAAAACTCGTAAAATTTTGAACATGTAAACTGAAAAATAAAAATGATGAAATCAAACTTGAAATACATGAAATGATGCAAAAGGGTATTGAAAATTGGATTACTTTTAATTCTTGATTAGGTGGGAATACATGAAATGATGAAATCAAACCTGAAGATTATAATGGGAAAAAATAAACAATTTCTAAATAGTACAATTTAAAGTTAAAAAATACTACTGTGAAACTAAAATTGTATCTATACAATCGTTAAATTTAAAAAGCTGAATTTTCTCGAAGTTAAAAAGCGTAACTGGAAAAAGCTAACGGTAAAACAGTAGGATAAAGGAGTAAGAACAAAGCCTCAGATAACCGATTAGACATCAACGTAAATCTTCAGACAGTAATTCCATATATTTATAAATAAATTCCTCATTGGCTTCACCTCTCACCAAATCCGAAATCACATATACAAGAAGGACAAGTAATCACTCAATCACGGCGACTGTTTTCATACCAGGTTTTAATTAATAAACTACATGAGGTATCGACCCTCGGGCTAATCATAATTAACGGGTCTCAATACTTGAAACCTAACACTTGATATCCTGTTTCCTCATTAAACCTCATAATCATACTGACAACTCACGTACCAAATAGAGCCATTTTCACATATAAGGCAAGTGCATCTATACTCAACAGTAACAAGAAAGCCCCTTAACTGATAAAAGTGCTTAACTACGTGTATGCTTGTGCAAGTGTCCTAACATAGTTCAAATCAGCTAGTAAGCATAAGAAAAAGGAACGGACAACACGTATAATGTTTTCTCACAACTTTCACAAGATAAGGCTCACATAGGTAAGCATGCCACTACAAAAATATCAACAACAAGAATGCCCCTAGGCCATCATAAGTCATCACAAATCAATCCCTAACACAGCCCACCTTATTTCGCCATGTGTGCAATAGTAAAGTGAATGCTTGCCTTGTCTCGCCACATGCGCCTAATAATGTTCCCACCTTGTCTCTCCACATGCGCAACCCACACATATATATATCCCTCCTTGTCACGCCGCATGTGCAAATATCAGTAGTAACAATAGCACGACAGAAACCTCATGCAACTCCATAACAACAACCGTACGACAGAAACCTTGTGCAACCCAATAACAACAACCACACGGCAGAAACCTCGTGCATCACCACAACAAATACAATAACGACAATGACAATAATACAAGTACGGCAGGTAAATCAACTCAAGAACCTTCGATCACAAGAACAGTAGAACTAGTTCACAAGGAATAACCATAATAAAGAATACTAGGCGTAATAAGAACACCTCAACGGGGAAGAAAATAATATGAACCATGGTCCCACAATTAACGGTTCAACAAAGGGAACTAACATGAGTCAAATAATTCCAAATAAGGGCGAGTCCACTAAGGCATATGATATCTAAGCTTCTTTTAAGTTGGACAATTACAGAAGAGATACAACCAATTCAAATAAAGGTAGGCAGCGAGAAGATAATCATAACCTCGATTAAGAGTGAACATTTACAAAAGGGATAACTACAACTTCAAATAAAGATAAGCATTTGGGGAAAAGATAACTTGGCAATGGAAGAGATAACAATTTCAATTAAGGCACATATGAATCAAGTAAACAGTAAGAGTGAATCATGAAGCAATTGATTCTAATTACGCAGGTAGAAGTGAAACTAGTAATTAAGGAATGTAATCATAACAAGATCAATTGCATATTCAATGAATACAAGAACCTAGGAACCCTAAAAGGCCATTTTCACAAATAAGTCAGAGCACGTACTCGTCACCTCACGTACACGGACTACATTTAGCATAGAAGACTTAAATCCTAAGGGGTAGTTCCCCCACACAAGGTTAGGCAAGATACTTACCTCAAAGAAGACAAACCGATACTCTAAAATGAACTTCTCGGGTGAGATGATCTCCGGACGGCTCAAATCTAACCACAATAACTTCAAAGCACAAATAAAACTCACAAGAAACTATTCCGGATTATAAAGTCTTAATCTTTATCAAAATCGAAAAATAAACCACCGGGACCGCACCTCGGAGTCCAACAAATTTCACAAAACCCAAACTCCCATTCCGATACGAGTTCAACCATACGAAATTTATCAAATTATGATACCCATTCGTCCCTCAAATCATGATTTTTCAATTTGAAAACTTTCTTCAAAAACCACCATTTTCCTCAACTCAAAATACAAATATAAAAATGAAGATAATTTCATGGAATATAATAAATTCTAGGTGAACAACACTTATCCAATCGATTTTGTTGAAAAACCCTCAAAGAAGCTCTTAAAACCGAAGTTTAAAACTCAAAATATGAAGAAAATGGCCAAACCTCGACTTATATGATTCTGCCCAGCACTTCCGGTTCTGCGGACAAATAAGCACATCTGTGCAACCGCATTGGGGGAATACGTTCGCATCTGTGAACATAGCTTACCAGGACCATGTCCGCATCTACGAATAACATAGCCACACCAGCGGAGAAACAATGACAGGAGCGCAGAAGCGGAATCCTTCGCAGATTTGATCACTCAACTGCAGAAGTGGCCTTCGCACCTGCGTGCCAGTATCCGCAGAAGAGGGCTAGATCTCAAACCTCCACGGTCGCAAAAGCGACCAGGATCACGCAGAAGCGGAGCCGCACCTGCGCTTCAAGGTGTCGCAGGTGCGAGACACCAGAACCAGACCTGAACACAAGCATGGAAATCATCTGAAGCTCGTCCGAAACACACTCGGGGCCCCAGGGACCTCGTCCAAGCATACCAACAAGTTCAATAACCTAACGCAGACACGTTTGAGGCCTCAAATCAGATCAAACAATGACAAAACTATGAATTACACCATGAATCGAACTTATGAACTTTCCAATCTTCCAACTTCTAAAACTCGCGCAGAAACCTATCAAACCAACCCGAAATAACGTCAAATTTTGTAGACAAGTCCCAAATGACATAACGGAGCTGTTCCAACTCTCTAAATCGCATTCCGACCCCGATATCACCAAAGTCAACTATCAGTCAAATCTCTCCACTTTCTAAACTTTAACTTTTCCAACTCTCGCCGAAATGCTTCAAATCACCCTACGGACCTCCAAATCCAAATCCGGATGCGCACTTAAGTCCAAAATAACCACACGAAGCTGTTCAAGACCTTATGCCGCCGAATGGAGCTTTAATTCTCATAACGACCGGCCTGGTCGTTACATCTTCCCCCTCTTAAAACAAATGTTCGTCCTCGAACGTGTCAAGAATCACCCCGAAGTTTTCAAATCACTGAATGCACACTCCCAACATACACCCGCGGGTGATCCAACATCACCCCAATCCACATAAGCCTGACAACACCATCTCAACTGTAATTTAGCCTTTCTACCAACACAGATAAACCTCAGAGTCAAAATTCTCACCTTCCATTCATTTCCAAAAGACACAATTCTAAATCCATACCTGGTATCAGTCTCAACCAGATGCAACAACTCATTCCTACACCACAAGGTACGACCACTCAACATGACACACCACACATAGGCCCAAAATAACATTTCTGATCACAATAGCTGCCCGTAAGCAAAACCTGCACCGGGAATTAGCCTCATATTCGATAGGAACACGATTCAAACCTCCACAACACTGACGATAATGCAAGAACCACGAGGACCTCATAACTATTCACCCGAATCAACAATTCACAACTAACACCACCGGCACATACCCCGCAAGCTAAAACTCAGGAAGCACAAAACGAAAATGATCGAATATGTAAAGAGAAACACATAAGAGAAACATCAAATAAGCCCGACGGGAACAACTCTCTATCATTACCATACTATGAATCAATTTAAGTAGGAAAGTCAAAGTACATGAACAATCATAAGGATCGCATCCTGGTATAACTCTCCACCGTGACACGCAGCCTGACTCAAACATATCAAATCACATGAAATCACGAGGTTCTCACTCTCAACTCTAAATCATAGGCCGAGTATACATCATACCAATTGAAATCTTTCACTAATTCAGTTCTGCCAATAAAATCACAACAGTTACTGAACACTCACCTCGATAGAGTATCAAATCACAAATCATAACCAAGAATATTCAGGAGTCACATAAACCTACCATAATAAACAACAACGACTCACTTCTAGTCTCATAACTCTCAATGATGAACAAAAAAATGATAGACACGGGCTACCACTCATAGAATCTCCCAATAGGGGAAAATACATAAACAGAGTGCAAATCATGGATCAAACCCATAAGTGAAGAAATAAATAAGGGAACTCGTCCTGATAACAAGAACCGAAATGAAATATGAATGGTGCCCCTCTGTAACAAACCAAAAGCATACCTGTATGACATTATCTGGCGCAACGGCACCAACCTACTATATGAAACACATCAATTGGTCGGGCCTCCCCCTATTGCGTGCCCTCTACTCACCTGAATACCCCACTGTGACACATCTGTTAGGAGTCTGGGACAATCTCTCACCATGAGGTTGGTATCTCCACACTCAAAGCAACCCTCTTTGTTGACGTGGCTGTGGAAACTCTAAAGTATGGGTACCTTGAGACCCATGAGCACTTGAAACACAGTGCGAAGCCGGAAGTTCAAACTGAACTGCTGACCACAAAACCTCTGCCATGTCGTACCATGCCTCCAAAATAAGGACCAGTAGATCTCTCCGGTCTACGAGGCCTCATCACCTCCATGTCCTCTCTATCCTGACCTCGTCTGTTCTCTCTCTCATGGCCCCGCCTGTACTCTCTTTCCTGATCCCATATGCCCTCTACTCAGCGAGCGATCCCTACCACCTGCTGAAATGAAACATTTGACTCTAACTCCCCAGCCATGCTGAATTGAATATCATGCTTGATTCCCTTAATGAATCTACAGACCTACTCTCTAACTGTAGCGACCAAAGAAGGTGCATGCCTGGCCAAATCACTGAATCTCATGGCATACTCTGATAATGACATAGTGCCCTAGCGTAGTTGCTCAACCTCCGCGCGCCATGCATCCCAAGGGGAATGAGGTACAAACTCTCTCAGGAGCATCTCTGAAAATTGAACCCATGAAAGTGAAGCTGCCTCGGGCAGGCTACCCAACTCATACGCCCGCCACCACTGATAAGCCGCTCCTCTAAGCTGGAAGGTAATAAAAGCAATCCCGCTCGTCTCCACAATACCCATAGTGCGAAGAATGCGGTGACACTCCTCCAGGAAACACCGAGCATCATCTCTCTCCAATCCACTGAAGGTAGGAGGGTGGTACTTTTTGTACCTCTCAAGTCTAAATTGTTCTTCCTCAGATGCTGCTGCCCTAACCATGGGCTGAACTGGGACCACAAGCTGTGTCGCCATGACAACTAGAACCTGACCAATATGAACTCATTGCTCTGGAGTGTGGGCGGCAGGAGTCTGAGCTATTCCCTCAGTCTGTGAAGTAGCTGGTGCAGTCGGAATCAACCCCGCCTGAGCAAGTGTACCAAACAGACTCAGGAACTGTGCTATGGTCTCCTTATGTCCGGGGTAACAGTAGGCACCTCCGCTACCTGCCACCCAACTGGAACTACTGGAAGCTCCTCAACTGTTGCTCTGGTAGGTTCCCTAGCTGCGACACATGCTCCTCGCCGGCCTCTGACTCTTCCCCTAGAGACATCTGCTTCGTGGGTAACGTTATCAGGAACTACAGCTCGTGTCCTCATCATCTGTGAGAGAATGGAATGATAAAAGTTTAAACTTTGAGATCAATAAACTCGTACGATAGGAATGAAGGAAGTGACATTTTCCTAATATTTCCATAGCCTCTCTAAGATAAGTACGGATGTCTCCGTATCAATCCGCAAGACTCTACTAAACTCGCTTATGATTCTTAGCACCTACGAACCTTGAGCTCTGATACTAACTTATCACGACCCAATTTCCCCTCCGTTGGATTTTGTGATGGCACCTAGTCTTAAGGACTAGGTACTCCTAACATCTTCTGAATAATAACAATAATAAAGTAATATCTAATAATTTCTGAAATGAAATTCTCAATACAATTTACAATTTCCCCAAAATCGGTAGTTCAAGTCATAAGCTCTACAAAGTTTACTACAACTTCTAAATACGGCTGTTTTGAAATAAGAAAAAATAGCGTGTATACAAAATAGGAAGGTGACTCCGAAGCCTGCGAACGCAGCAACATGTTTACCTTGAGTCTCCATAGCAACAACCTGCGCTGCTAGCTATTGATCAACTGGCTTCGTAATACCTGGATCTGTACAAAAATGGGCAAAAGTGTAGTATGAGTACACCACAGCGGTACCCAGCAATTATCAAAACTAACTTCAGTGGAGTAGTGACGAGGAACAGTCAAGACACCCACTAGGCAAAATAACCTGAACAAAAATGATTATAGGAACAACAGAGTATGATATTTACATAAAGACTACGCGATATGGCTAACAATACAGTAATTGAAATAAGAAAGGGAGATAACAAGTATCGGTGGAATACCAAAATAATGATACAGATANACACACATATATATATATATATATATATATATATATATATATATATATGTCCCCCCCTTGTCACGCCACATGTGCAAATATCAGTAGTAACAATAGCATGGCAGAAACCTCGTGCAACCCCATAAAAACAATCGCACGATAGAAACTTCGTGCAACCCAATTACAACAACCGCACAGAAGAAACCTCATTCACCACCACAACAAGTACAACAACAACAATGACAATAATACAAGTACAACAAGTAAATCAACTCAAGAACCTTCGATCATAAGAACGGTAGAACTAGTTCACAAGGAATAACCATAATAAAGAATACTAGGCGTAATAAGAACAACTAAACATGGAAGGAAATAATATGTAACCATGGTCCCACAATGTATGGTTCAACAACAAGAACTAACACGAGTCAAATAATTCCAAATAAGGGCGAGTCCACTAAGGCATAGGATATCGAAGCTTCTTTTAAGTTGGACAATTATGGAAGAGATACAACCAATTCAAATAAAGGTAGGCAGTGAGAAGATAACCATAACCTCGATTAAGGGAGAACATTTACAAAAGGGATAACTACAACTTCAAATAAAGATAAGCAGTTAGGGGAAGATAACTTGGCAGTGGAAGAGATAACAGTTTCAATTAAGGCACATATGAATCAAGTAAACAGTAACNGGATGAACGGAAACACAACTTAAATTAGAAATCACAGATACAAGTAATCACTTAACCACGACGACCGTTTTCACATCAAGTTTTAGTCAATAAACTTCACGAGGTACCGAACCTCGGGCTAATAACAAATAACGGGTCTCAATACCTTAACCTTAACACTTGACATCATGTACGCTCATTACACCTAATAATCGCACTGACAACTCACGTACCATATAGATCCATTCTCACATAGAAAGCAAGTAAACAAGGGTATGAATGTATACTCAACAATAACAAGGAAGCCCCTTAACTGATAAGAGTGGTTAACTATGTGTATGCTTTCCAAGTGTCCTAACATTGTTCAAATCAACTAGTAAGCATAAGACAAAGGAACGGACAACACGTATAATATTTTCTCACAACTTTTACAAGATAAGGATCACACAGGTAAGCATGCCACTACACAAATATCAACAACAAGAATGCCCCCAGGCCATCACAAATCAATCCCTGACACAACCCACTTTGTCTCGCCACATGTGCAATAGTAAAGTGAATGCCCGCCTTGTCTCTCCACATGCACCTAATAANGCACATATGAATCAAGTAAACAGTAACAGTGAATCATGAAGCAATTGATTCTAATTACGCAGGTAGAAGTGAAACTAGTAATTAAGGAATGTAATCATAACAAGATCAATTGCATATTCAATGAATACAAGAACCTAGGAACCCTAAAAGGCCAATCCACAAATAAGTCCGAGCACATACTCGTCACCTCAAGTACACGGACTACATTTAGCATAGAAGACTCAAATCCTAAGAGGTAGTTCCCCCACACAAGGTTAGGCAAGATACTTACCTCAAAAAAGACAACCCGATACTCTAAAATGAACTTCTCGGGTGAGATGATCTCCAGACGGCTCAAATTTAACCACAATAACTTCAAAGCACAAATAAAATTCTTAAGAAACTATTCTGGATTATAAAGTCTTAATCTTTATCAAAATCTAAAAAACGACCCAAAAGTCGACCCCTGGGCCCGTACCTTGGAACCCGAAAAATTTCACAAATCGAAATACCCATTCCGATACGAGTTCAACCATACTAAATTTATCAAATTCCGATACCCATTCGTCCCTCAAATCATGAATTTTCATTTTGAAAACTTTCTTCAAAACCCACCATTTTCCTAAACTCAAAATACAAATTAAATGATAAAAATGAAGATAAAGTCATGGAATATAATAAATTCTAGGTGAAGAACACTTACCCAATCGATTTTCTTGAAAAACCCTCAAAGAAGCTACCAAAACCGAAGTCTAAAACTCAAAATATGAAGAAAATAGCCAAACCCTCGACTTATATGATTCTGCCCAGCACTTCCACATATGCGGACAAATAAGCGATCTGCGCAACCGCATTTGCGGGAAGACGTTCACATCTGTGAACTTAGCTTACCAGGCCCAAGGCGCAGAAGCGGACTCCTTCGCAGATGCGAACAGTCTGGTTTTCGTTCTTAGTCATCATTTATGTAAAAGAATGACACAAATAAATGTTTAATAAACGACGAAGTTTTTATATCTTCAAAATGAATAAACTGGAGTAGAAAATCACGTAGATTTTAATCTCCAACAGAGTAGAAAATTTCTAGGATTTTAATCTCGGAATAATAAATAGTACACCAAAATAGAATATATTTTAAGTAAAAAAATGGAGTAGAAAACCACGAAGGTTTTAGTCTCCAAAACGGGAGTAGAAAACCACAAAGGTTTTAGTCTCCAGAAACGTGAGTATAACACAAATACAGAAAATAAATTAAGTTCCTTAAGCTTGTTTGTATCTTGTATTTGTAACAAATTCTGGAGAAGGAAAAATAACGTATAAACATAAATGTAGAAGAAACAAAATTTAAACCAACCCCACTGAATTCATAGTGTTTCCTTAAGGAACATAATCCCTCTTAATACCCGAGGTTGTGAATTATTTTCTCTCAGGATAGAACATATTACACACTGGTGTAGCAGTACTTCAAACCCTAGTGTTTGAACGAACACAAATGGCGGTAGAAAATCACACTTACGTTGTTTGTTTTGTAAGAAAACAATGCAGAAGGGAAGATGATAATTCAGAAATTTCGTAAGGAAAATCTGAGGGAATGGTCTGCTATTTATAGCCAACAGGTTGGGTTTAAATAAATAGGTGCAACTCTTCAGAATCCGAATTCGAATACTGAATTCAAAGCCGAGCTGAGCCGAGTTGAGCCGAGCGAGCGACGTCGACGTCGCAGGGCTTGCCTTCTTCTTAACTCTTTAAGAGCTAGAAGAAGAGCAATTGTATATATACCCATCAGAAGTCTTTTCCTCTTCCAATATGGGACAATGTCCCTTTATCAAGGAGGAAAACTCAAATATTTTATTTTTCCTCCGCTTCCCATTCACCCTCTTTTAAGCTAAAATAAGCTTAAAACCCCAACATTCTTCTCCGCCTCCTCCGCCTCCTCCTCCTCCTCTTTCTTTGTTGTAAAAATATATACGAAGGTGAAATTTATATGGTATTTGTGAGCATGTTTTAAGGCAGTTTATGGTATTTTACAGTGGTGAGATGTTGTGACACATTATTATTTACTACTGCTTCGGGTTTCTTTTTCTTCCTTTTCTTTTTAGTTGCAAGATGGATTTGTTAGATTTATTTTTGTTTTGAAAAATTGATTATTGGGGTTTATTTTTTATGATATTTGGAGGTTACATTTCAAATTTGAGCTCATTTGGAGTAGATTTAAGTGTTAAATCGTGTATTGGATTATTGAAATTCGAAAAATAAATTTCTGTTTCTGGGTAATTTGCACTTCAGACGTATTTTGCCTTAACTTCATGAAAACATTGGTTGCACTTCTGACCTATCTGGCTTTAAGTGCATCTGAAGTGAAATTTTTTCAATTCAGACATATTTGACGTTAAGTGTATAAAAACATTGGTTTCACTTCAGACCTATTTGGCCTTAAGGGCATTTGAGTGAAATATTTTTTACTTCAGACCTATTTAGACTTAATTAAAAGTATATGAAAATACTTGTTGCAGTTCAGACTTAATTGGCCTTAAGTGCAATGCTCTTCAAACTAATGTTTTTAACTACAGGCCGATAAGACTAAAGTTTATCGTAAAGTAGGTAAGTGTGCAAATAAATTTGGTCTAAAAAATTAAATTCAAACCTGAACCCGAAGCCGAAGCCGAGTCGAGCGATGACGATGACACGAGGCTTGCCTTCTTCTTAACTCTTTAAGAGATAGAAGAAGAGCAATTGTATATATACCCATCAAAAGTCTTCTCCTCTTCAAATATGGGACACTGTCCCTTTGTCAAGGAGGGAAACTCAGATATTCCATTTTCTCTCCATTTCCCATTCACCCTCCTTTAAGCCAAAATAAGCTTAAAACCCAACATTCTCCTCCTCCTCCTCCTTCTCCTTCTTCTTTGTTGTAAAAATAAATATGACGGTGAATTTATATGGTATTTGTGAGCATGTTTTAAGGTAGTTTATGGTGTTTTAGAGTGGTGAGCTATTGTGACACTTTATTTTTACTACTGTTTCGAGTTTCTTCTTCTTCCTCTTCTTTTAGTTGCAAAGTGGATTTGTTAGATGTGACGACCCAATCAGTCATTTTGGGAATTATTGCCCCGATCCCCTAATAAATTCTTTCCCCTCTATCATATCTGCTTATGGGACTTTTCGGAATGATTAGTCGTGAAATTCGGAGAGTTTTTGGACACATAGTCTCTGCATATGAGTTTAAGATTTAGAAATTGGACCGTAGTTGGAACTGAGGGAAGACGGGTCCGGAATGGGATTTCGTCGACTCGTTAGCTTCGTTGGGTAATTTCGGAGTTAGGAGCGTGTCCAGAATGTGTTTTCGAGGTCTGTAGTAGATTTAGGCTTGAATTGGCGAAAGTTAGAATTTCGGCGATTTCGGCCGATAGGTGAAATTTTGATATCGGGCTTGAAATGGAATTCCAATAGTGGTTGTAGGTCCGTTGTGTCATTTGTGACCTGTGTGTAAAATTTGAGGTCATTCAGACTAGTTTTGACGTGTTTCGGCATCGGTTGTGGATTTTTGAAATTTCATAAGTTCTTAGTCTTGAATCCATGTATACTTGGCGATTTTGAGGTTATGTGATCTGTTTGGAGGCTCGACTAAGTTTGGACAAGGTATTAGGATTGGTTGGTAAGTTTTTTTGAGGTCCCGGGGTCTTAGGGATGTTTCGGATGCTCAACGGGTGATTTTTGGAACTTGAAAAACAGCTGAACCATTGCTGGTTCTGGTGTCTCGCACCTGCGGATGGGGAACCGCAAGTGCGGAAAAGGGGCTCGCAGGTGCGGGTTTGGTCAAAGTCAGCCAGTTCTCGAAGGTGCGGTCTGGGTTCCGTAGGTGCGGAGCCGCAGAAGCGGCCCAGTGACCGCAGGTGAGACCCCAGCCCTTTCAGTGAGTTTTCGCACCTGCGATGGATTTTCTGCAGGTATGGGACCGCAAGTGCGGTCCAAGAGTCGCAGGTGCGGAATACTTGGGCTATTTTTACAAAAATCCGAGGGTTTGAAGTTCATAATTTCTAAAACGATTTAGAGCTCGGGAAAATGCGATTTTCGAAGAGATTTTCACCTAGGCAATTTGGGTAAGTGATTCCTACTCGGTTTAGACTAATTTTCATGATTATACACTTGAATCTACCCTTTAATTTCGAATTTATGGTGAAACATTTTGAAATTTTTTGATAAAGTTCTTAGGCCAAGCTTGCGACTTTTGATCGAGATTTTGATATCCGATTAGAGTAATTCTTGTATGGTTAGACTCGTGAGTGAATGGGTGTCCGGAATTTGTAAATTTTACCCGATTCCGAGACATGGGCCCGGGGGACTTTTTGGGGCAATTTTCCAAACTTCGCGTAATAGCTTCGAACTAATTAGTTATATTGATTCCTTAAAGTGATATTTACATTATGCAATTGAATTGAATAGATTTGGGCCATTCGGAGTTGGGTGCTCGTGGCAAGAGCGTGGTTTTGAGTTGGGTAGCGCAGTCGAGGTATGTGGCTTGCCTAACTCTGTGTTGGGGACTTCCCCTTAGGTTGTTTTGATACTATTGTTATATGGGTGTCGTGTACGTGAGGTGACAAGTACGTACACAGGCCATTGTTGCTTAATTCCATTTTTCTTATCCATGCCATAAAATAATTTATTACCTTTTACTGTTTAATGTGCTACTTGCGTAGTTTAGATTAGGAAGAAGCATGCCTACCTGTTTTACCTAAATTCCCTATTTGATACAATGTGCACCGTGTTAGTTAAATATGATCTTGTTCTTGTCTGTGATTATTTTCCTGAGCTGTTTAAATTAAGGGTGTCTAACGGGCCGGGTTGACCCGTACCCGGCCCGGCCCAGACCGGTTAAAACCG
>ML380778.1:92625-106472 GCA_005239525.1 Nicotiana knightiana | reverse complement strand
CAATGGATCGTGTGTCATCCTTACCTACCTTACCAACCCCAATGATTTCACCATTCTTTCCGTTTCCAAAGAAGACATTTCCTCCTTTGAGACTTTCAAGTGAAAGGAACTTTTCCATGTTCCAAGTCATATGCTTTGAGTAGCCACTATCCAAATACCAAATTTGGCTGCCTCCTCTCACTTGAACCTACAAAAGAATCAGGGGTTAGTCTTAAGAACCCAAACTAGTTTGGGTCCTTTTCTATGAGAGAATGGACGAATCAAATTTTTCCTGGCCAAATTTGGTAGCCAGTTTTTCCTTTTTACAAACCTGTCATTTCTTCGACTGGCCTACTCTTTTGCAGCACACTCATATTTGTAGTACCCAGTCTTACCACAATGGGTGCGGATTTTATTCTCAGGAAGAGTGAGATACTTGCTTTTGGGATCCCACTTGCGCAATTGACTTCCAAAGACAATCCCTATCCTGTTGCTACTGTGATTCTCTTGAAGCCATATCAGAGCGTCCGAGGATTTATTCCATTTATTAGTTCGATCTAATTCATGTTTGACTTTGCCAAGTTCTTCATTAAGAGTTATTATTTGTTCATCCTTGGCATACATCTTATCTTTAATTTTTCCCATATTTTCTTTTAACATGATATGGAAATAATCAACAACCTTTTTACTGGATCTTAGCTTTAGCTTCAAGTTTTCAGATTTTAGTTCTAGAATCTTAGTTTCAAGTGGATGAACCTGGTTCAAAAAGTTAGTATTTTTCTTTTTGGATTCACTGACTCTGATTTCTAGGTTAATACACTTTGCTTTTAGCATTTCACATTCTTTAGATAGTTAATCACTCTCTTTGGTTGTTTCCTCAGAATCATCTATGAAATCAAGTAGCAACTCAGAGAGTTTTTCCTTAGGTAGGAACTTTACATTGTTTTTATGATGGGAGATACTTACCTCTGGTTCTTCATGTAATTCCTCATCAGATTCTCCAATTTCCATGAGCGCCTGATCTTCAGTCTCCCCATCTTCTGATTCCTCATCTGAACTTTCCCCCCAAGCAGCAACCATAGCCTTTGTTGTCGTTTTCTTGGGTTGGACGTGTTCCTTCTTCCTGTTCCTTCTTTCATATCACTCCATTTTCCATTCTACTTCCCACTGAGGACAGTTTTTGACGAGATGGTCAGTCTTACCACATTTATAGCATCCCTCGTTGGTTGGCCTTTCTAGGGCTTTTGCTTTGTTGTAGTTTCCTCCTCTAGAGATGCCCTTCTTCCTTATGAGAAAGTTTCTGAATTCTTTGGTGATCATGGCCATCTAATAATCTAGACTCCTCCGTGACTCTTAGTGCTAGACTCCTCTCCTTCTTTGGACCATCCATCTTAAATGTCTTCCTTCTTAGTTCATAGGCAGTGAGGTTTCCAATCAACTCATCTAATCTCAGGGTTGCCATATTTTTGGATTCCTGGATAGCAGTGATTTTCTTTCCCAGGAAATAGGCAAGACCCTTGTTAGGGTCTTCTCAACCCTGTCCTTTTCAAGGATGACTCTTCCAAGAGACTTCAGTTCATTAGTCAAGGTTGTTAACCTTGTGTACATCTCTTGGATAGTCTCTCCTTCTTTCATAGTGAAGTTTTCATACTGAGAGTATAGTAGAGTACCTCTTGACCTTTTTACCTGAGGTGTTCTTTCATGGGCTACTTGCAAGGTATCCCAGATCTCTTTGGTAGTGGTGCAGCTTTGGATTCTGCTGTACTCGTCTGGACCTAGTCCACACACTAGCTATTTTTTGGCTTTTGCATTCTTCTCCTATTTCTTCAAATCCTCAGCACTGCAATTAGCTCTAGTCTTTGGTATAATCTGTACCTTCAGCAGTCTTCATCATGGTAGCTAGAGGACCATCAGTGACTATGTCCCAGAGTTCATAGTCTTCTCCAATCAGGTGGTCCTTCATCTTGTTTTTCCACCAAGAGTAATACTAGCCATTGAAGAGTGGTAGCCTTGCAGTTGATTTACCTTCCCAATTTCTAGGTGGTGCACTCATCTTGATCTTCTCCAAGGTATTATCCTTTCAAGGATAACTTTCTCTGATACCAATTGATGTTTTAGACGTTAATACCACACAACTATACAAGTTAATTGTGAGGTACTCAATTTATCGAGTTCTGTCTTAATAAAAGAACCTGGTTCTTCTTGATGTACTTACTTGTACTGTTGCGGAATTTTAAAAGCAGTAAAGTAAAAACACATAGATTTTTACGTGGAAAACACCAAGCTCAAAAGGTGAAAAAACCACGACCTCTCCTTAGTAGGATTTGCTCAAACACTTAACTAAAAACTTTGAGCCAAACGGACTTACAAAATAAACTTTTTTGTAATCCTAGGACAAACTCTAATCCCTTTGTAGTAACTATCCCCTAGATAATTTCTACAAGCATCAAGTTAACTCTAACTTGAACAATGCGTACCTATTACAATTGCTTCTATGAAAGCTGAAAAGATACAATATTAAAACTCCTACTACAATCAACTAGACTCAATAATTAATCAGATGGAACTTGTTCTTCTAGTTGAATTGTAGCCTTTAAATCGCACAATAATTCTGCTAGCAAAATAACTCTGGGAACTTTGCTTTCAGATTTTGATTCACTTCTGCTTTTGTGCGTGTAAAATTCCAGCAGAAATACATCAAGTATTTATAGAGTCAGTTGTTCAGCTTGTCATCCAATTCTAGTCCAACTCTACCTGGGTGAACAAATTCATATAAAACTCAACTTCCTTTCTTTTGTTACCTTCCTTGCTGAATTCGACTTCAATCTTCTCATCATTTTGCAACCTTTTCGAATTAGGAGACAATCTATTGGTTCATTGATATTTCACATTCACAAATATCTCCTATGCATATACGGTTCATGTGCCAGCTATTCAATTCAAGATATGTGCTCTAATGGACCTGGTTCAACTGGTCAGCCATTTGCAATCTTCAAAACTATGCAGTGACATGGGTCAACGATCTTAGATTTCCACGAGCCTCATCTTATTGCCAATAAAGCGTATTATGTTCCCTGGTTGCCTTCCATCATGCTAACATAGGGTACGACATCCCTATTGTAAAAAAAAAAAAGAAAAAAAAGCCAATTTTTCTTTCAATTCTTTATTTTGCAATAGCTGAGATAGTTTATTGTCTTTTTAATAACTCACAAAATTTTCCTAGTGCAAACTGGGGTAGAAAATTTTTGTTTGTTTTGTTTGTTTCTGATGTCTTGCTGGTTTTTTTCTGCAAAAAATAAGATTCCGGCTTTCGCCAGAGAAAGTGAAACATTTGATCTCAATACCAGCTGAACCAGCTTTGCATAATTTATGAAGAGACATAGAATTTCAAGATCCATCTTTTTATCACCTGATCAAGAAGCAGGACTATGAGAATATTTCATAGTCTGTTACATCGAGAACATCAAGTTTCAGTCTAAATTCAATAGGGGAAGCATGCCAAGATTCAAAACAAGATTCCAGATGGCATTTAGATATGAATTTTGTAACTCTTAGATTTCAAGAGCATGTAATTTTAATTTCATTTTGATGTAATAGTAGGAACCGCGGATCGGAACCTCGACGTAACTTTGCTCGACTCTCCATCTAAGCATACTCCATTATTATTCTTCAACTTGAACTACATGTGACCTGATTCCCCTATAACCCGGGATATGTAGGCTGCCTAAAACCAAGGCTCGGTCGCAACCCCTTCTTTTCTCTTCTTTTCCTTTTTAAATAATAGTGAGGTCAAAAATCAGTCACCTTGTTCATTTTTCTTTGCCTGAAAACTCTTCATGTTTCCAAGCAATGAGGGGCATGTTGTGAACAACTAATTTTTTACCACACATAAATATATATTATTTTAGTGTAAATACTTTTTTTAGGTCTAATCTTGATTTTTTGAACTTTTATCTTACTCTTAGTATATTTTATTTGAAAAAAATAAACACTCACATTCTTAGAGTACAAATTTTATTTCTATTTATATAAATAAAAAAATTCACACACACACACACATAATATATATATATATGTGTTAATAAGTTAGAGTGTTAATAAGTAAGCTATAGAAAGTATCATTTAACGTAACAACAACAACCACCCAGTAAAGTCCCACAAAGTGGGGTCTGGGAGAAACTATCATTTAAAGTATATGTAAATATTTAATTTTCCTATAATATAAAAAAATGAACTTTAATGTCAAAGAGATAAAAAAATATCTGAATTTTTGAATTCTTTTTGTTTTATTTTGCTAATCCGATAATCCCCGTTTTCTAACTTGACTCCCCATTAGCTCTTGATGTTCAGGCCTTAGCAGGTCATTTGGTGAGATTGGATCTATTAGAACCCCCGCAGGTTTTGGCTTGTGTAGCCTCCTGGTCTTCTCTTTACGATCAGATTAGAGCACGCCAGTATGATGATCTACATTTACTTGTTCTTTACGACCTGGTCCGTTGCGGTGATGCCAGAGATGTGGTTATTGGTGATGATGGGGTCATGAGGATGCGGGGCCGGATTTGCGTGCCCAATGTAGATGGACTTCGAGATTTGATTCTAGCAGAGGCTCATAGCTCGCGGTATTCCATCCATCCGTGTTCCACGAAGATGTATCAGGATTTGAGGCAGCATTATTGGTGGAGGAAAATGAAGAAGGATGTTGCGGAGTTTGTGGCTCGGTGTCTCAACTGTCAGCATGTCAAGTATGAGCACCAGAGACCGGGTGGATTTCTTCAGAGGTTTGATATTCCGGAGTGGACGTGGAAGATCACCATGGACTTCGTAGTTAGACTCCCACGGACTTTGAGGAGGTTTGATGATATATGGGTTATTGTGGATCAGCTGACCAAGTCTGCGCACTTCATTCCTGTTGGTACTACGTATTCATCGGAGAGGTTAGCTGAGATTTATATCAGGGAGATTGTCCGTTTGCATGGGGTTCCAGTTTCTATCATTTCCGGCAGAGGCTCTCAGTTCACATCTCAGTTTTGGAGAGCCGTGCATAGAGAGTTGGGTACTCAGGTTGAGCTGAGCACATCGTTTCATCCTCAGATCGATGGGCAGTCGGAGCGTACCATTCAGATTTTGGAGGACATGTTGCGTGCTTGTGTTATTGACTTTGGCGGTTCGTGGGATCAGTTTCTGCCACTAGCGAAGTTTGAATATAATAACATCTATCAGTTGAGCATTCAGATGGCTCCGTATGAGGCTTTGTATGGTAGGAGGTGTAGATCTCCGGTTGGTTGGTTTGAGCCGGGCGAGGCTAGGCTATTGGGCACAGACTTGGTTCAAGATGCTTTGAGTAAGGAAAAGTTGATTAAGGAACAGATTTGCAGGGCGTAGTCTAGGCAGAAGAGTTATGCGGACCGGAAGGGCTGAGATGTGTTTTTCATGGTTGGGATAAGGTGTTGCTGAAGGTATCACCCATGAAGGGTGTTATGCGATTCGGGAAGAGAGGTTAGCTGAGTCCTAGGTTCAGTGGACCACTTGAGGTACTTCAGAGGGTTGGGGAGGTGGCATATAGGCTTGTTGTGCCTCCTAGTTTATCGAGTATTCATCCAGTATTCCATGTTTCGATGCTCCGGAAGTATGTTGGTGACCCTTCCCATGTTTTGTACTTCAACACGGTTCAGCTCGAGGCTGATATGTCATATGAGGTAGAGCTAGTGGCTATTTTGGGTCGTCTGGTCAGGAAGCTGAGGTCTAAGGATATAGCTTCAGTGAAGGTTCAGTGGAGAGGGCAGCCGGTGGAGGATGCCATCTGGGAGACCGAGCGGGAGATGCGGGAAATATATCCTCACTTATTCGAGCTCCAGGTATGTTTCTAGACTCGTTCGAGGACGAACATTTATTTAAGAGGGGGAGGATGTAACGACCCGGCCGGTCATTCCGTGAGATTTACCCCATTTCCCCTATTTCTGCATTTGTTAAGTACCGCTATCTTGTTTTTGATGTGTTGGATCAGTTGGTTTGGGTCCAGAGTAGTTATGGTGAGAGTTTAGGCATTTAGCCTTTTAAAGTGGCCGAATAGTTGATAAAGTCAACTGAGAGTTGGCTTATTGGTAAACGACCTCGGAATGCATATTTTATGGCCCGAATAGCTTCGTAAGGTGATTTGGGACTTAGGAGTGTGTTCGGAATATTTTTGTGATGTCCGGTGTAGAATTAGGCTTGAATTGGCCGACGTTAGTTTTTTGGCAATTTCCAGTCGGCAGTGGAAACTAGGCTATCGGGGTCGGAATGGAATTCCGGAAGTTTGAACAGTTTCGTAATGTCATTTTTGTTATGTCTGCAAAATTTCAGGTTAATCGGAGGTGTTTTGGTTGGTTTCGGCGTAGTTGGCAAATTTAGAAGTTTATAAATTTTTAGGCTTGAATTTGATGTTTTCGTGTTGTTTTTGGTGTTTCGAAGGCTCGACTAAGTTGGAATAATGCTATGGAGTGTGTTGGTATGTTTGGTGGGGGCCTCGAGGGGCTCAGGATTTTATTCGGAGGGTTGACGCGAAGTTTGAGTGATTTTTGGAAATCTGCTGTGCTGGGTTGCAGGTGTGTTCGCACCTGCGGAAGGGGAATCGCAGGTGCGATCACGCAGGAGCGGAAGGGGAGGTCACAGGTGCGAGTTTTTCCTGTATAAGAGAGGTCCACAGGTGCGAGGAATTTTGTCGCACTTGCGATGTCGCTGGTGCGGAAAGTTGGTCGCAGGCGCGAGAATGGGCCAGTTAACTGAGTATCGCAGGTGCGCACCCTGGGACTGCAGGTGCGGCCAATTTTCCGCAGGTGCGGAAATGACTGTGCAGAACAGTATTAAAAGGACCCCCTCCGCGAAATTTATTAAGTTTTCATCAATTTTCATGCTGGAGGAGTCCATTGAAGGTGGTTTTGAGAGGGAATTTCAAGGTTCTTCAGCAAAGGTAAGTTCTTCGATTGTTAATCTCGTTCCTATGCTATTTTGTTAACATTAGGCTTGAAAATTTAAGGATTTGGGTAGGAAAAGTTGGAAAAATGGGAGGAAATAATTGGGATTTCTTTTGAGGTTTTGGAATGGCAATTGTGGTCCGATTTTAGTGTTCTTGGTATGTATAGAATCATGGGAGGACGAGGTTTCTATTGATGTAAAAATTATTGAATTCCGAGATGTGGGCCCGGGGCTCGGGTTTGGCCAAATTTCGAGATTTTTGATTAAGTTGACAATTTTCGATTGGGTTGTATTCCTTGAGTATATATTAATGATTTTGAATTGATTTGGCTAGATTCAGTGCAATCGGGAGCCAATTTGAGGGGCAAGTGCATTGCGGACTAGTGTGGCGGCCCGGTAGAGGTAAGTAATGGCTATAAATCTTGTCCTGAGGGTATGAAAACCCGAACTTCGTATTTCTGCTATTTCTAGAATGGCGCACATGTCGGATGACGAGTGTGTGGCGCGTACTGACTTTTGGATTGGACTAGGTCCTCCCCACGGCAACTAATGAGTTGCATATTTACTCAAAACCTTATGTTAATTATGTTCTAAAAGAATTGTGTAATATTTTGGCTATGAGCCATGTTTGAGGCCTAGTGCCGATCTGTTTTAACCCCTTGGGGGATACTTTACTGATATTCTCACTACTTGAAACTATGATTTTACACTCAGTCTTCTTGTGAAATTGTTGACACTCCTATTTGATGATATTACTTTTTCTTGAAATGAAATACTATTTTCGGGTCGAGAACCCCGTTTTAGTTATGGCCCGAGTGGCATGTTGAGAGTGTCTCACTAAGTGCGGACGAGGGCCAATGTTGTGAGGATATTTATGATATGAGATAGGTCGAGAGCCTGAGAGCGATTGATGCCATGATTTGGCTGTTTATTTAGCGCTTGGGCTGAAGGAGCCCCTCCGAAGACGAAGTCTATACACACCCCCAGTGAGCACAGGTACCTACTGAGTGCGAGTGCCGAGTGCAGAGTGACGAGCGATTGGGAGGTATGAGTGAATATGAGGTGCTGAGTGATTGATTATGAGTGACTGTGAGGTGCTGAGTGACAGATTATGAGTGACTGTGAGGCATGCCCGAGGGGCTGATTCTGATACATGTTTAGCCCGAGGGGTCTCTATATGATTCATTTAAGTTTTATGCTAGACATTTCAGTTGATGTTGTTGAAAAATATATATTGTTAAAGGGTTTTCTGAAGTTGATTCTTAAGGCATGACGATTTCATACATCTATGTTATACTATTTGAAAGTAAGGTTGTGCCTCCTATTATTTGATGACATCGATTTAATATGGTTCTTGCTGCTCAGACCTGATTTATTTTCATTACTACTGCGTTGGTGTACTCACATTACTCCCTGCACCTCTGTGTGCAGATTCAGGAGCAGACCTCGAGCATTAGCCTTTATCGTCCACAGCGGAGCCGGATTGCGGGATGTAGAGGTAGCTGTCCAGCGTCTGCATCATCTCTGTTTTCCCTTACTGTGTATTTAGTTTTGATTCAGAGATTTTTATTATAATAGTTTATTTTGGATTATTTCACTACATACTCATGACTCGTTGGCTCCGGGTTTTGGGGATTTCAGTATTGTTCTATGATGACCTTCTTTATTCAGTAGTTCTGTATATTTATGAAATGCTCAGATTTATGAAATGGGATGCTTTTAAAAGGAATTGTGATCATGTGAAATATTGGCTAGCCTAGTTTCAGGATAGGCTCCATCAAGGCCGCTTGGCATTTGGGGTCGTGATAGATCAATACAACCTTTAGCCTCTGAAAGCTCTCCTCACACTCGTCTAACCATCTGAACGAAGGACCCTTCTGGTCAATTTTGTCAAGGGAGAAGCAATAGAAGAAAATCCTTCCACAAAGCGACGGTAATACCCCGCCAAACCAAGGAAGCTCCTAATCTCTGTAGCTGAGGACAGTATGGGCCAACTCTGCACCGCCTCTATCTTCTTCAGATTAACCTTAATACCCTCACTGAACACCACGTGCCCCAAGAAAGCTACTGAGCCAAGCCAAAACTCACACTTGGAGAACTTTGCATAAAGGTTCTCTCCCTCAATCTCTGTAAAACGACTCTCAAATGCTAAGCGTGCTCCTCCTGGCTACGAGAATACACCAGGATTTCATCAATGAACATAATAACAAAGGAACCGCGATACGGCTGAAACACGCTGTTAATCAAATGCATGAACCATGTTGGGGCATTGGTCAGCCCAAAAGACATCACCATAAAGTCATAGTGACCATAACGAGTCCTGAAAGTTGTCTTGGGAATATCAGAATCCCGAATCTTTGGCTGATGATACCCGGATCTCAAGTCAATCTTAGAGAACACCCTGGCTCCCTAAAGCTGGTCAAACAAATCACCAATATGAGGCAAAGGATACTTATTCTTGACTCTAACCTTGTTCAACTGCTTGTAGTCAATACACATTCTCATGTAACCATCCTTCTTCTTCATAAGCAACCCTGGTGCACCCCAAGGTGACACACTAGGCCGAATGAACCCCTTATCTAGGAGTTCCTGAAGCTGCTCTTTCAATTCCTTCAACACCATTGGTGACATACGATAAAGTGGAATAGAAATAGGCTGAGTGCCTGGCACCAGATCAATACCGAAAACAATATCCCTATTAGGTGGAATGTATGGCAGGACTGCAGGAAACACGTCCGGAAAGTCACGGACCAAAAGAAAAAAATCAATAGTGAGAACCTCAACACTCACGTCCCTCGCAAAAGCCATATACGATAAACATCCCTTATCTACCATACACTTGGCGTTCAGGTAGGAAATCACCCTACTATGCACATACTCAATAAAACCTCTCCACTCAACCCTCGAAAATCCTGGCATATCTAAGGTCAAGGTCTTAACGTGATAATTAAGAACAGCATGACATGGAGATAACCAATCCATGCACAATATCACATCAAAATCAACCATGCTAAGAAACAACAGGTCCACTCAGATCTCCAGAACCCTAATAGATATCACACATGACCGATGCACACAGTCCACAACAATAGTATTACCCACCGGAGTCGACACGTGAACCGACGTAACTAGAGACTCGCGTGGCATGTCCAAAAAATGGGGAAAATATGATAAAACATAGGATTACGTAGAACCAGGGTGAAATAAGGTCAAAGCATCTCGGCGACAGACTAAGACAATACCTGTGATCACTGCATCTGGGGCCATAGCATCTGGCCTGGCTGGATTCGAATAAATACGAGCCTAACCTCCACCTACATGACCTCCCCCTCTAGGGCGGCCCCTAGTGGTCTAACCCCACCCCTAGCTGTCTGGGCGAGTGGTAAAGTAACTAGAGCTGAAGTCGAGGGCTGACCCCTCTGCTGAGAAGACCCACCAAGGCGACGAGGGCACTGCCTCCATACATGTCCAAACTCTCCACACTCGAAACAACTCCCTGGAGCTGGAGACGGGCACTGAAAGAAACCCCTGGAACCAGAATAGCCACTAGAAGAACCATGCATAGAGGAACCCTGAACTGATGGTGCTCGAGATGCACTCTGGGCTAGAAGGGTAATGAATGAAGAACAACCCGAATGAGAACTGCAGGGACCATGCCCTGAATATGCACCACTATAGGTTGGGGGGACTGGCTGAGGAGGCCTGAATGAACGACCTCTACCATGCTGAAACTGTCCTCTGGAAGGAGCACCGCTGAAACTAGAAGATCCATGAGGCCTCTTGGCCTCCATCTCCTCTCGATACTGGCGGCGAACAGACTTAATATCTCAAGCCACATCAACAACCTGCTCGAAAGTAGCACCTGAAAACCTCTCACTGGTCATCAGAATACAGAGTTGATAAGTGAGGCCATCCAGGAACCTCCTAATCCTCTCTCTCTCAGTAGGAACAAACTCTGTGGCATGACGGGCTAGCTCTGAAAACCTCATCTCATACTTCGTCACTGTCAACTCACCCTGGCGCAGCTGCTCAAACTGCCTACGCAACTCCTGTGTGTGAGACTGGCAAACATACTTCTCTAAGAAGAGAATGGAGAACTGTTGCCAAGTAAGAGGTGCTGCACTAACAGGCCTACCCCTCTCATAAGAATCCTCCCAAGTAAAAGAAGCCCTTAAGAACTGGAAGGTAGTAAATGTGACCCCACTGGTCTCAAGTACCCCTGCAGTACGAAGCATCCTCTGACACTTGTCCAAGAAACCCTGGCCATCCTCGCCCTTAGCACCACTGAATGTCGGAGGCTGAAGTCTACCAAATCTCTCCAACTTGCGCTGCTCATCATCTGGCATGACTGGAATCACAAAATCCTGAGTTGGGGCAACTGGTTGGGCTGGAACTGCCTCTGGGGTCTGAAACCCCTATATAACCTAATTAGGTGTACGGGCAACTGAAGTCTGAGTGCCTCCCCCGGCTTGAGAAGTAGTAGCAGTAGAAGAAACAACGACTGCCTATGCAAGAATGGAGCATTAAGTCAAAATCTGAGCAAGAGTCTCCTGAAGTCCTGGAATCAAAATAGGCACTGTCGGTTCCTGCACGGGTCCCACTGGAACATCTACGACGGGGACCTGATTATGAACAGTAGGTGGATCCACGGGTACTGCCCTGGCTGCTGCACAGGCCGCACCCCTCCCTCTGCCACGGCCTCGACCGCAGCCTCGGCCTCTCACTGGTCTAGCTAGTGTCTGGTCACCCTGATCGGTAGAGCGAGTCCTCACCATCTGTGAGAGATTGAAAAAAACAGAAGTTTAGTTTTCAGGAATCAACATATTCGCACGACAGAATTCAAGAATGTGTGATTTTTCCTAAAGGTTATGTAGCCTCTTGTTGATCCCAAATGCACACGCAAGTATACGTGGTCGACAAGTAATATAGGAATGTAAGTCAAGATATCGTACCCACAGAGACGTGATTAACTATCAACTAAATTAAACCCAAACAATTAATCTATTCAAGAGAACACTAAATTATGAATATTTTAACTAAAATTAATCTAGAATAGTAAACTATGAAATTAAAGAAACAAATTGGCGAAATTAGACATGAATTCAATAAGAGCCGATATTCTAGAGCTATGGGTTAGCCAAGAATCCTATTGAGTTTTCCACTTAAATCGTCTAATTAATTTATCCGATTTACTGATTTACGAGGTTAATATTGCTCGTAGCCTTTTCCCGATGTACAACTCGCCTATTGAAGCTAACCTAACGCCTATATTCCTATGAAATTAGGATTAATAAGAACGCATTAATAATTCTCGTATAATAACCAAGCAAGGCGATTAGGTATATTCCTATCCTAATCAGAAATCCACACCCATGAAGGGTTAAGATCTTGCTCTACCCAATTTTATATGCAATCCAGAATTCCCTCTCTTGGGTTCAATCCTAGATTCGTAGATAGTATTCAATTGGTGATCAAGCAATTAAATAATTAAGGGCAAGATTGAATAAATAAACCAATATGATAAAATAATAATAACAATTCAAGCTTCAAACTACAACGTTCATGTAGCACCCAAAACTCTAGAACTAATAAACTATGAAATTAAAGGAAGAGAAGAGAAGAAAACTAGGTAGAAGCCTCCTGCAAGTGTGGTGTGTGTTCCTCCATGTCAAATCCCCACGTGAATGTCCCCCTCAAAGTTGTGTGTTTGGGTCTATTTATATGTTTGGGAAAAACCCTAAACGTGTAGGAGACTTCTATTCACACCGGGAAACACTTAAAACCTTCAAAACTCGGATTGGACCTGACCAAAGACCCCAGGCGTTAAGCCCTAAACGCCCAGCTATAGCCTGAGCAGGCCTGGCGTTAGGGCTCTAACGCCCAACTATAGCCTGGTATGACCAGGCTTTGTGGCTCAAACGCCGGACTATATCCTGGTTCACTCCTTTTTGACTTTTGAGTGTATTTTTGACGTTTATGCATCCATTTAGCTCGGCTTCCATCTCCAAGTCACCTACACATGAAATAGACTCCATTATGCACATACAACGTGTATTTTTATCATTAACGCACATAAAATGTAAGGCACACAATGCTTTTAAACCATGAATTCTAGCTACAGATCAACACCCCACACTTATATTCTTACTCGTCCTCGAGCAATAGGACAATCTACTACCCTTCAACACGTACACATTTAATTAACAAGGAGTATTTTACTTTTCAATCACACACATTACCCCTTAACTATGATCGATACCGGCAATCAAGTATGAACATACAAAATTTCACATTCTTCCCTTTCTTTAAACGTGCCCAAGTATAACAATTTAATCAGTCATACCAATAACCTAATTCCAACCACCCAACCTCAAGAGTCGACTTGCAACTACTAAGCCCTCTCAATTAACCCACCTACCCAACAAGAAATTTACAACATTACCAATCGTTCATGAGATCATGTGCCCTCACCGACAAAAAAAGAGTGAATATAACTAGTCCACACATTCAAATATTATTTTGAACATTATTTAAGGACATCACACAATTGAACAAATTCACTCACTCTCACAAAGAATTCATATGCACCCCGTGGTCGTACCATAAGCTTGCCCTTAGTGTAGATCTCCACTAATTCAATTTAGCCAAATCTAGGATCAATTAGGACTTTTAAGGTTGTAATGTAGGCTAAGGGATGGGTAGGATATATTTAGGAATAGTGACTAACCCTCCTAAGCACTTTAATACACTACCTTCACAAATCAACACATATTCTTCTCAACCAATTCCCTTGCCACAATTCATATTCAACATAGGCCTTTTTCAATTAAGCACTTCTATATTTTCACTAGCACAAATTAATAAAAATTGGAAGTGTGTATCATTTTGTACATACTTTTACTATCATTTTTTTT
>ML380778.1:81168-92606 GCA_005239525.1 Nicotiana knightiana | reverse complement strand
GAATTCATATGCATCCCGTGGTCGTACCATAAGCTTGCCCGTAGTGTAGATCTCCACTAATTCAAGTTAGCCAAATCTAGGATCAATTAGGACTTTTAAGGTTGTAATGTAGGCTAAGGGATGGGTAGGATATATTTAGGAATAGTGACTAACCCTCCTAAGCACTTTAATACACTACCTTCACAAATCAACACATATTCTTCTCAACCAATTCCCTTGCCACAATTCATATTCAACATAGGCCTTTTTCAATTAAGCACTTCTATATTTTCACTAGCACAAATTAATAAAAATTGGAAGTGTGTATCATTTTGTACATACTTTTACTATCATTTTTTTTCTTTCCTACACACACTTCATACATGAAGATTCAATGGCTAGTGACTTTTGAATACAATTCTTAGTGCACTAAAAAGTCTTTCCATGGCTCCACTCAAAGTTTAATCCCCAATATCTCACCTTACTTCTTTTAGCGACTAAGTTCCTTAGGAGGAAAAGGTGCAATAATCTCAATTTAAGAACAAAATAGGGGTACGGCTTGTAATGTGGGTACGAAAGAAAAGGTCAAATGGATCAAAGGGACTAGCAATGGTAATTTTTAATTTTTATGTGACAAGCACATCCATGATCAAGCAATAAAATGCCTACGTCATCTCCTACACTAGCATAACCTACAATTTCGCTTCGATTAACACACGGGGCAAGTTCTATACTACACATGATAGCATAGACAATCACTAAACCTCACTCACACGTTGCACATGAATCAATCACAACGGTTTTATTCAACTCTCAAGTCAAGCAAGCACACAAAATTGAGAGAATTAAGCAATATCACACAATGTAGCATACAAGTCAAACAACTGAGCTAAGGCGTCACAAAATAGGCTATTTATTTTTACTCAGGTCACATGTCAAAACAAATGTAAGGGAAAGCATAATGTATGTCATAACCTAATATGCCGACATCAAACATGTCATAGGGTATTTCTAAGTTACTCAGTTTCTTCCTAACTCCTCTAAAAAAAAAATAATAGTTTAAAGTAGTCGGTTCAAGTTACACCCTTGGAAAAGAACCGGTGCCCAAAGAAAATCCAAGGGATACTACCTAACTACTCAAAATACCCAAAAGTATTTTTGGTGTTTTTAAATCGGACTTTATCCCTCAAGAAAATTGTCCAACAGATCCATCGTTGGGAAAATACGAGATTTTTCTGAAAAACAATAGTTTTATACAATTACACCTAATAAAGGTGTTTCCCCACCCCACACTTATGTTATGCATAGTCCTCGATGCATGATCACAAAGAAAAACATTAAAACAAGGGTGAGAAATACTCCCTGAAACCCTCTCGGGTCTAGCTCGGACATGATTCTCAATCTTTAGAGTCGGGATGACCCCATACTTAAGCTTAACATGCCCCTCAACTTCATCTTTGGGTACTCAGACTTCCCCTCCTCTTCAAAATAAAAACAAAACAAAACTGACACTAAAAAAATTATTGAAAAGATAGATAGGATGGGTTGCCTCCAAACAAGCGCTTTATTTATAGTCATGGCACGACTATGCTACTTCACCACTTTTCCTTCCACTTTGAGGATATGAATTGCGTCCCCAATTTGCATCAATTTTTCTGTCGCGTTCATGGGGTGGTGGTGTAAAAATGAAGGAACCAAACAGTAGGTATCGCATCTTGCACTTCTTGGCCCTTGGGTGAGGGATGCCATTTTGTCTTCTTGGCATCACAAATTCTAGAATATAAACACTTTGTTCCTTATCCATTGACTCCTCTATATGCTCGAGTGGATCAATTCCCATGTCACCAACCAAACACAATGTTGAAAAGTGTTTAGAATGAGGTCTAATACGCTCCAATTCAAAAACTGCATTATTTTTGACATCCTCTATTTTATACTCATCATCAACCTTGACATCATTAATAATTTGGTCAAATATTTGGATTTCCTCATTCCGCTCCACAAGCTGGACAGTATCCACAAATATTGATGGTAGGGCATCAGACCCCTCAATGTTTTTATTCAATTTNGCTTCTTCAAAATTATCTTCTGGTGGGAACTCACTCTCTTCGTCGAGTTGAGGTTCTTCTTGGAAATTGGCCATTAATTCATCCACTTTCGCCTGGAGTCTTTTGGTAGCTAAGGCGTCAAGAACTTGTTGCTCGGCTATCATGTTTTGTTTCTCCGCTGCTTGTCCCATCAAGTCCATAATACGGGCCACACTTTCCATATCCTCCACTTTCTTGCTCCTATCAAACTCATTAACATTGTTAGAAACATTACAATAACAGCTCTGAGAAGGATAATAAGAATTAGGACAACCATCCCAATGACCACCTTGACAACCACACACATTACACAAATTCCACACATTAGACTGAGATGGAAAATATTGCCACATGTGTGGTCCTCCACAATATGGACAAGGATCGTCATAATAAGAATAACCACTATTCGACCAATTATCATTCCAAGATGTCATGTCAAGAAAGATAGTAAAATATTCAATTAAGATACAAATAAAAAAATTAAAAATAAATAAAAAATTAAATAGACAAAAGTAAAAATTCAATCTAGTAAAATAGTTAATTTCTAAGTCCCCGGCAACGGCGCCAAAAACTTGTTGATCCCAAACGCACACACAAGTATACGTGGTAGACAAGTAATATAGGAATGTAAGTCCAGATATTGTACCCACAGATACTTGTGATTAACTATCAACTAAATTAAACCCAAACAATTAATCTATTCAAGCGAACACTAAATTATGGATAATTAACTAAAATTAATCTAGAATAGTAAACTATGAAATCAAAGAAACAAATTGGCAAATTAGACACGAATTCAATAATAGCCGATATTCTAGAGCTATGGGTTAGCAAACAATCCTGTTGAGTCTTCAACTTAAATTGTCTAATTAATTTACCTGGTTTATTGATTGACGAGGTTAATATTGCTCGTAGCCTTCTCCCGAAGTACAACTCGCCTATTCAAGCTAACCTAACACCTATATTCCTATGAAATTAGGATCAACAAGAACGCATTAATAATTCCCGTATAATAACCAAGCAAGGCGATTAGGTATATCCTATCCTAATCGCAAATCCGCTCCCCTGAAGGGTTAAGATCTTGCTCTACCCAATCTTATATGCAATCTAGAATTCCCTCTCCCGAGTTCAATTCTAGATTCGTAGATAGTATCAATTGGTGATAAAGCAATCAAATAATTAAGTGCAAGATTGAATAAATAAACCAATATAATGAAATAATCATAACAACTCAAGCTTCAAACTACAACGTTCATGTAGAACCCAAAACTCTAGAACTAATAAACTGTGAAATTAAAGGAAGAGAAAGAGAAGAAAACTAGGTAGAATCCTCCTTCAAGCGTGGTGTGTGTTCCTCCACGTCAAATCCCCACGTGAATCTCCCCCTCAAAGTTGTGTTTTGGGGTCTATTTATATGTTTGGGACAAATCCTAAACGTGTAAGAGACATCTATTCACACCGAGAAACACTTAAAACCTTCAAAACTCGGATTGGACCGGACCAAAGACCCCAGGCATTAAGCACCAAACGCCCAGCTATAGCCTGGGCAGGGCTGGCGTTAGGGCTCTAACGCCCAGCTATAGCCTGGTATGACCAGGCTTTATGGCTCAAACGCCCGGCTATAGCCCAGTTCACTCCTTTTTTACTTTTGAGCGTATTTTTGACGTTTATGCATCCATTTAACTCGGCTTCCATCTCCAATTCACCTACACATGAAATAGACTACATTATGCACATACGACGTGTATTTTTATCATTAACGCACATAAAATGTAAGGCACAATGCTTTTAAACCATGAATTCTAGCTACACATCACCTCTCAAATCTAAGTACAGACGTCTCCGTACCGATCTGCAAGACTCTACTAAACCTGTTCATGACCGGTGAGTCCTACATAACCTAGGGCGCTGATACCAACATGTCACGACCCCAAATACTTAGCCGGCCATGATGGCGCCTATAATGATACTAGGCTAGCCAATCTACCACGAAATAACATAAGGACTTTCCCTTAAATTCAAATTTCTTCGATATTTCATAAAATTCTTCCGGTTTAGTATTTTAAAGGAACAAAACGAATAAAATAGTTTATACACTGCCCCAAAACCTGGAGTCAACCGTCATGAGCATCTACAACCAATACAACATACTACTATTTCTTTACTATAACTAGTTCTAGGAAATGATACCAAACAACAGGATAATAAGGGAAAGAGGCATGTTGCGGACGCCAAACAGCTACCTCAAAATCCCGAACAAAGCTCCAAGGTAATGCGAAAACAGCTAGCGCTCAGACCCAGCACTTGAATCTGCACCCAAGGTGCAGGGGTAATGTGAATACACCAACTCAGTAGTAATGGAAGTAAATTATATCTAAGGCAACGAAACACTTAAAAGCAGTCATAAATGCATAGAAATGAACTCCTTCTTTCAGAAAACACAAATATGATGCCTTATAACATTTAAAAGTCAATCTCAGTAAAATATCGTTTGAAAATGTGCATTCTCACACAATTCCATAGAAATCAAGATATTTAATATTGAAATGATAGAAATCTTAAATATCCTCTCGGGCAAAAACATATTTCATAAATCGCCCCTCGGGCATAACATCCCTCAGAATCAGTCACTCAGCATGCCTCACCATCACTCGGTATCAGCCCCTCGGGAAACCTCACAGTCACTCATGACTCGCAATCACTCGTCACTCGGCACTCGTACTCAGTAGGTACTTGCGCTCACTGGGGGTATACAGACTCCGGAGGGGCTCCTACAGCCCAAGCGCTATAATAGGCCAAATCCTTGCATCAATCACTCTGGCACTCGGCCTATCAATAACATGTTGCAGCGTGCAGCCTGATCCCATATCATACCCTCACAAATCAATCCCTCGGCCTCACTCAGTCAGAAACCTCTCAAAAGGCCACTCGGGCTATCAGTATAACGGGGTACTCGACCTAAAATATCATTTTATATCTCAAAATAGTGTAAATAAGACTGAGTTTCGAAATCAGTTATACATAATATGACTGAGTGTAAGTCATAAGTCAAAACAGTGAGGAATAGCAGTAAAAGCCCCCAAGGGGTCCAAATAGGCACGAGGCCCAAATACGGCATTCCGCCCAAAACATAATAATAATCTTTAAAACATGAAATATCATATGATTTAGAATCAAATACGCAACATAATAGTTGCTACGGGACGGACTAAGTCACAATCTCCCAACAGTGCACGCCACACACTCAACATCTAGCATGTGCGCCACTCCAAATGGTGATACAGTGCGAAGTCCTGGGTTTCATACCCTCAGGACAAGATTTACAGTCATTACTTACCTCAAACTGACCAAACTACTAATCTGCGATGCCTTTGCCTCTTGACTCAGCCTCCAATTGCTCCGAATCTAACCAAAACCATATTAATATCATCAATATATGCTAAAGGAACAAAGCCCATTCAAAATTTATCAAGTTTAACCAAAATTCCCGAAATTGGCCGAACCCGACCCCCGGGCCCACATCTCGAAATTCTATAAAAATCACATCACAAGAATCTTCATCCCCCCTCGAGGCTATACATGTAAAATACATCAAAATCCAACTGCATATGACCCCTCAATTTCCTCAATTTTAAAATTCAAATTCCCAAACCCTAAACCGCCAATTTATTACATTAAATTCCACTAATTTCATGCTTAATCACTCACATACCAATATAGAATCGATTTTTAGGTCCAAGAAACTTACCTCCACGGTAATACCTTGAAATACCTCTTCAATTTGCTCCCAAAAGCCTCAACCCGTATGAAAATATGATTGAAAATGCCTAGAATTCGCGAAGGCAAGTATTTATATGCTCTGCGGTACCAGGTGCGCATATGCGATTTCCACTTAAACTCCCATTCTCCGCAACTGCGGTTTACCATTCGCACCTGTGGGCTCGCAGGTGCGATCCTTCATTCGAATCTGCGGAACCTGTCCGAGCCTCCACTTTCCACTCCAGCAGCACATTCCCTGCTCCTGTGCCCATCGCACCTGCGGCTCCCCATCCGCAGGTGCAGCAAAAGCAGAAAAATCACACCAGCAGCCTTTCTGCTGCATATTCCAAATCGAACCCTTTCGATGACCATCTGAAATTACCCCGAGCCCTTGGGGCTTCACCCAAATATACTGAAAAATTGTAAATCATCTCACAAACTTAGTCAAACCCCCGCAACACTCAAAAATATCAACAAAACACCAATTAAGTCCAAGAAATTCAAGCCTACAGATTCCTAAACTTCCGAAATATGCCAACGATGCCAAAACCAACCAAAACATGTCCGAATGACCTGAAAATTTGCACACACATCCAAAATAACACTACGAACCTGTCCTAACTTCCAGAATTCCATTCTGTTCTCGATACATAATTTTCCACTGCCGACTGGAAATTGCCAAAAACTAAATTTCGCCAATTCAAGACTAATTCTACTCCGGACCTCTAAATGACATTCCGAACACACTCATATGCCCCAAATCACCTAATGAAGCTATACGGTCCACAGAACCCCCATTCTGATATCGTTTACCTAATAGTCAACTTCTTGTTGACTTTTCTAACCATAAGGCCAAGTTAAGAGACTGTGTGTCTCATTTCAGACCACGACAACTTAGAACCCGAACCAACCGACTCAACATGACATAATTAGGCTAAGCAACACACGATAAAGCAGAAACATGGGCAACATGCTAAATCTCACGGAACGACTGGCCGGGTCGTTACAGAACAAGCATGGGCTCATACTGACCTCCACACATAGACAACAAAAGCACGCAAACTTTCTTACTTTGGAATCCTATTGACATGATATCTATGTGGGAAAACATAATGCAGAGACATTTTATTAAGGCGAGCATTAAGACCTATTTGTTTGCCTACTGATTTTATTCAGCATGAATTTGGGCACTTCATGCAGTAATATGTCACAATTATAAACCTAGAATCATTTTTAAGTCCTACAAATATATTTCCTAAGTGATTGGCAGTAGCGAATGAATTCAGAGTCGACCAACAGGATCCTATAGGCATGATTTCTACGAGCTTATTAACTATAGGCCTATAGATAGGATTTCTAAGTGTAGCACTGATATTAACTCATAAGGACAAGTTTTATTCCTTTTAAATCATATAAGCATGCTTTCTAAGTCTGAAGCTGATTTAAACGCTATAGGCAGGATTTCTATGTTTGAAACTGATTTCACCCTATAAGAATGATATCTATTAGCTTTAAATCCTATAGACGTGATTTCTAGGTTTGAGACTGATTTCACCCTATAGGCAGGATATCTATTAGCTTTAAATCCTATAGGCATGATTTCTAGGTTTGAGCCTGATTTCACCCTTTAGGCATGATATCCATTAACCACATGTGGGCAGACATTAAGTAGATTGCCATGAAAGATCATTATTCCAAACAAATAGGATCCTATAGATATGGTCATTAATGCACATTAGGTTAAAAATATGTGTAAGATCCTGTGAACAGGATTCTAATGCAGAATTAACAGAAAAAACCTATAAACATGATCTCTAGTATGCGAATGTAAAAATACAGAATCAAACAATCAGGAAAATACTATATGCAGGATCTCTNAAAAAGGAACCCCCCCCCCCCCCAACATTTACTAATAAACCCCAAATTTGTTATTACAGAGATTACTACATCCCAGAATATTGAACGAATTACATAACAATAGCAATACACTATAGGGAGCCTTCATAGGCCCAATCTGAACTTGGGAACCAGGCCTTGAATCATAACAACTTTGGAGCATAGTAGTGATCCATCCATGGAAAATAAAATTAGGTTTCCAATGTGTCAAAGTTCCCAAGGGCCTCAGGGAGCCCGGGCAATGCTCACACCAGAACCACATACGGAAAATAAATCACAAAAAGATTGGAAGACCAACCCCAATGTGTCAGAGTTCGGAGGAGTCTCAAGGACCCTAGGCAGTGCTCACACTAGGGGTGGTGAGAACCTTAATGACTAAGAGTAAGAGTTTGAAAACCAGTGAATAAAGGATAAAGGGGGCAGATTTTAAAATAGTTTAATTTTCAGAAGCAAGCAAATTCAGAATATAGAGTTGTAGACAGAATTGCACCAAGAAACAAACAAAGTTCATGTTCAGTACATAGTTCAAACAAATTGGCATTTGATTATGCTAAATATTAAAGCAGTCATGGATTAAACACATAGACAGAAACAGAATGAACCTATAAATTAAACCACCAACATATTTGATTACATGCTTACAATATCTCGCAAGGTTCAAAATAAGAAACCGACTGAACTAACATAGGAAAAGGGGTCACCTTATTTGAAGTAACTTAGTTTATCATTATTACAAAATGGGATCATGTAGTCACATAGAAAGCAGAATCATGCTGATGATTGAAACAGACTAATCAAATAAAGCATAGAGAACAAAATAGGTAAGAGTTAAGGCATACCGGTTGAGAAGAAAACTTTTGACCCATGTCACTGCATAGTTTTGAAGATTGACAAATGGCTGACCAGTTGAACCAAGTCCATCAGAGCACACATCTTGAACTGAAGAGCCGGCACATAAACCGTATATGCATCGGAGATATTTGTGAATGTGAAATATCAATGAACCAAGAGATTGTCTCCTAATGCGAAAAGGTTGCAAACTGATGAGAAGATTGAAGTCGAATTCAGCAAGGAAAGTAACATTACTACGAAAGGATTAGAGTTAGTCCTAGGATTAAAAAGGAGTTTATTTTGTAAGTCCGTTTGGCTCCGAGTTTTTAGTGAAGTTTTTGAGCAAATCCTACTGAGGAGTAGGTCGTGGTTTTTTCACCTTTTGAGCCAGGTGTTTTCCATGTAAAAATATCTATGTTTTACTTTACTTCTTTTAATATTCCGCAACGGCAGAAGTAAGTACATCAAGAAGAACTAGGTTCTTCTAGTTAGACAACACTCGAAAAATTGGGTACCTCACAATTAACTTATATAATTGTGTGGTATTGACGTCTAAAACATCAAAAACAGGTAAGAATGCAATAGCAGTCAAATTCTTGAGAATCTGCCACTTATTGCAGAAATCAGAATAAGAGAATAAAGAGAGAGCTTATGTTTTTGTGAGAACAGAGAGTTCGAGGGTTGTAGATTGTCCTAAACGGAGTTAGGAAGGGGGTTTAAATAGAACTTAATGAAGTAAACAAATAATGTAATGAACCAGTCATACACAAATAAGGTATGAAAATAACTTAACAATCAATTAAGGTCGACATGAATCAATTAACAAGACAGAATCGAGAAAAGTCAGGCTAGTACCACATAATTTAAGGGAACCCTTAAATGGAATCAATCAGTAGTCAAATACTAGGTTAAATAAGGTAAGGAAAAATTCAAAAATCAATTAGAAGCCGAGTTCAATAATCTGAACTTAAAATCAGGCCAGTAAGGTTATGTTAAGGAAAGTAGCACAAATTCTTAATCACATACTTGAATAAGGTCAGAACAGGTAAAGGTTAATAAGGAAACACATGCACTAAAGGAACAACTGATTTCAAACCCTAATTTAGGTAAGCAATTCATCGCCAGGGTTAAAACAAACAGGCATAAATAGTAAAATAATAATTAAATAATCGAAACCCAAAGAAAATAGGCAGAAATACAAAGATATAAAATAAGTAAAATTAGTAAAATTAGTAAAAGTAAATAAGGAAACCCTAATAGATACCGTGAGACGAAAACAGTTAAAGGGTAAAAACATTTTTGCAAAAAATCTTTTGAAATCAAAACCATAGTTTTTAGGGTAAATCAAATAGGTCATAAAATAATAATAGAGAAGGACTAGAAAATATACAGACTGTAGTACTGAGTTTTAAAAACAAAAGAGAAATACCCAAACGAACATAAAATCATTTCAGATCTAAAAAGATCTAAATAGATTCGACCAAAAAAATAGCCAGATTCATAAAAATAAACAGAATTTGAACCAAATCTGGTTTGAACTAGAGATTTGAAACCCCAAGATACGAAAATATTCGTACTCACAGGTATCAGGATGAACATAGACGAAATATCCAAGATGTGAGAGACTTTGAACCAGATCGGGTTCGAGTCTCTTGAGATTCACTTGCCATTTGAGGCAAATGAATCATGTAGCATCAAGATCGGGTAGCCAGTAGAGAAACAAGGCCAACTAAGGCAGGAATCAAGAGAACAACCCATGAATCAATAGGGAAAGTGTGACGGCGAGATAAGGTTTGAGGGGGTGAGATAGGTGAGGAGAGGAGAGTATCCAAAGACGGCGGGTTGGGGAGAATGAGTTAGGGTTTAGGGGTTTTGGTATATTAAAAAGGGACGGTGGATTTAGGGCCGTTGATCTTCTGACATCAACGGCCATGATTAGATTTAGGTGGGGCGGGTTTGATTGGACGGGTATGGGTATGGGTAGTTGGGTCAGTGTATTGGGTATTGGTAGGTCCGAAAAATTAATTAAAAAGAGTTATGTTTTATATACCCATTTAAATTAATAAAATAATTAATAAAATGATAAAAAATTCTATTTGTATATGGAAATGATTTAAAATCATTAATTAATATAATAAAAATATAAAAAATAATTTTTCATGTAAATAATGTAATTATGCATATTTAGGCTATTATTGCAAAGTTATTGCAATTATAGCATAAAGATACAAATATAATTATGCATAAAATGATTAAAGCTCAATATTAATGCAAATGATAAAAATTAAGTAATAAATCATTATAAAATTATATTTGATGAAATTAGTAATTATTTAGATAATAAAATGCTGGAATAAATTGATTAAAAATCCTCTAAAAATTACATAAAATTATGGAAAAATACTGGTTGATTCTCATGCACTATTTTGAAAGTATATATGTATTTTTAAAATATATATGGGAAAAATTTGATATCAACAGGGTAGAAAACTTCATAGATGAAGAACCACCCAGGTTGGAACTGAAATCGGAAGATTTCGATGTGGTAGAAAAGATACTAGATTTAACCAAGGACATCGATGATACTTACTTTGTTGAATCTAGTGTCATTATTGTTGAGGATGTTGGTACACACTCCAAACATTGTTTCACATTGTGTTTGGATGATGATATGCATATAGAGTTATCCGAACCACCTGAGGAGTTGAGGGATAAAGAACAAGATGCCTACATTCTGGAATTCTTCTTGCCAGAAAGTAGGGAGTACGCATTTCGTCGAAAGGCCAAGAAGCACAAATTACTACATTGTTTTATTGGGCCAAGCAGATTTGTTTCACCACCCCAGGAGCATGATCATAGAGCAGATTCAAAACTTGGGATCCAATT
>ML380778.1:66432-80992 GCA_005239525.1 Nicotiana knightiana | reverse complement strand
TCGAAAGGCCAAGAAGCGCAGATTACTACATTGTTTTATTGGGCCAGGCAGATTTGTTCCACCACCCCAGGAGCATGATCATAGAGCAGATTCAAAACTTGGGATCCAATTCATAAGTTCAAAGTGGAGGCATAAAGTGATTCAAGCGGATGCTCGAAGGAGAAGGGGAAGGAAAACTAATGGAAAGGATGGCGAAACTACTTGGATCAGGTNGTACATATTTGTTGTGATTTATTGTTTAGTGTGCTTTCTTGTTAGTAGTTTTAGCTTTATTGTTAGTAAGTTTTTCTTTTAGGTAGAACAAAACAGAAAAAAATTAGAAATATGTGGACTCTTCCCGAAGTTGGATCTCTTAGACATTTCTTGAGGGAAGTAAATCTAACGAAAATACAAAATTAAAGATTTTTTGTTTTAGGTAGTGTAGTAATTCCCCCTTGGTTTTTCTATGGACCACGGTTCTTTTCCAAGGGTTTTTAATTGAACCGGGTGTAGGTAGTTTTTAATTTTTAGGAGTAGGAATCACATGGTTGAGGGCTTTATAGTAGAAATATCTCGAAACGTGCTAATATCTTGAGAATAGTCAGTACTTTGGTTGTGACGCTTTGGTTCAATTTTTTGACTCCAGGATAAATACCTTAAATCAGGAATTCTTAAGATTTTCTTAACTGCTTTGACTGGAGTGTCGTGATACATCCAATCCTGAGTGAGTTATGTGCCAAGTGACAATTCAATTTATATAAATTCCCAACTCCGCTCGGAAAGTTGACAAAATTACCCGCGGGCCCACGTGTCCGAATCCCGAAATTTCTCGAAGATAAACTCAACCCATAGCCTTACTAACTCAAATACATAATTTACTCTAATTTTCATGCTCAAATCCGTGGGCAAAATCAAAAAATACACATTCTAGGTCTTCTTCAAAAATCCCAAATTTCTACAAATTCCCCCCTCTAATCCGTGCATAATTCAAGTATTTAACTTAAAATGGGGGAGAATTCACTTACCTTATGGATGATGCTGAAAATAAAACTCCAAAATCACCCTCCATCGAAGAAATGATGTGCAAATGAGCCATGACCTCGGTTTTAAAATACACACTGCCCTGGCCCGATTTTCGCACCTGCGGCCTCCACCCTCGCAACTGTTCGCCCGCAGGTGTACCCATGCACCCGCACCCGTAGCTTCCTCCTCCCCAGCCGGGCTCCGCACCTGCACTCCCTCTTCCGCATCTGCGCTTCCGCAGGTGCGAAAATAACCTCGCACCTGCACCCCCAGCCAAGCCAGCCTAACCTCTAATCTGCAACGCCAAAGCCACACTTGTGGCTCTGCACCTGCGGCCCTTGTTGTGCCGGTGCGGTCACACCAGGCATTAGCAGCCTTAGCCCTTCCTCAACTCCAAATTGGATTTGTTAACCACCCGAAATCCACCTGAGGCCCCCGGGACCTCGTCCAATCACACCAACCTGTTCCAAAACATAATGCGAACCTGCTCGAGGCCTCAAATCGCATCAAATAACATCGAAACAATGGATCACAACTCAATTCAATCCTTATGAACTTTGAAAAATCCAACTTCTACCTTCGATGTCGAAACCTATCAAATCGCGTTCGGTTGACCCCAAATTTTGCAGACAAGACACATTCAACATTACAAACCTGCAACTTTCAGAATCGCATTCCGGCCCCGATATCAAAATTTCCACTTCCGGTCGGATTTCTCAAAAGCCTTCAAATTTCTATCTTTAGCCAAATGACTTCACAATAACCTACGGACCTCTGAATTCGCTTTTGATCGCGCTCCCAACTCCAGAATCACCGTACGAAGCTATTCCCAGACTTGGAATCCCAAACGGACATCAATATCACTGAAATTCACTTCACCCTAAACTTATGAAATTTCATCTAAAATGCTGACTTCTACAATATGCGGCGACACGCTCTCGGGTCATCCAAAACCTAATCTGAACACACACCCAAGTTCGAAATCATCATACGAACCGGCTGGAACCTTCAAATCCTGATTCTGAGGTCGTTTACTAAAAAGTCCACTCTTAGTCAATTGTTCTAACTTAAGGCTTCTGAAATGAGAATTTTCTTTCCAAATTGACCCTAAACTTCCCGTAATAGAATTTCGACCATAGCTACAAGTCATAATACATGAAATGATGTTGCGCATGGCCTCAAACCGCTGAACGACACGCTAGTGCTCAAAACGACCGGTCGGGTCGTTACATTCTCTCCCACTTAAACATATGTTGGTCCTCAAACGTGCTAAAAAATTCTCTGGAGTTATCTGAAATCACTATTTAACATCTCGTGCACCTGCCCCGTGCTACCACAACCCAGTTGAGTACACTTGCTCAAACAATTCTGAAGGTATCCTTTTTTATTTAGGCAAATGGGCCTTAGAACCAGGTCTTTATCATCTGAAATCCTTTGTCATGCCTGTTTCCAATATATGAACACCGTATCAACTACCACACGATGTACAGAAGATGACTGCATACCTTTGATGAATTAGCACCATGCACCGCATAATTCATCCCCTAACTACAATGACATTCCTTGTACCTTAATAGCCAAAATTTAATGAATCTGATGCTTCTGATGCACCTCATGAAATACATATAGGTCCTGCTATAACTCTTACGATACAACCACAACAGAGGAGAGGTGTAGAAATTTACAACCAACTGCAGAGTTAACTAATCATTGAATCTCTCCTCTCGACTAGAATCATCACCTTCTTATGAACCGAATAATGGTATATGTCCTTTAATACACTTCACAAAATCTTATCGCACTGATCCCTGGTCCAATAATCTCGTCTCACCCAGTCTGAACTGCTTAGACAACAAATCACCCCAAACATGACCAACAGTCTCACATGATACCACAACGCGCCAATAGGCCATAACTGGAACATGATACATAAAGAAATGACCCAGAAAAAGAAAGCAAAACATAGAAAATAGATATAGGGAACCGTACTCAACATCACACTGTTGCGGCGCGTAACCTGATCAAAATAACATGCGCGTGGTGGTGTGCCACCCGATCCAAATAACATGCCCGTGGCAGCGTGCCACCCAATCCAAATAACATAACCGTGGCAGCGTGCCACCCGATCCAAATAACATAAAATTCACGTAAGAAGAAACACACTGAGCTAAATTGCTCGTTACCATAAATATCGAACATCGGTCACAAGCATGCTAAGTGAACAATACCATCTTGGGGAGACGGATAAAGCCATATGCTAAAACTCAAGCACAACTGAGGTGCGATATATATATGTATATATATATATATATATATATATACACACACTCTGGATCTCAAGAGCCATCCTGCTCACATAACATCATCACTACGCGGGAACTCAACACATAGGAAAATATCAAGTCGTTTCCCAATTCAAACGGCACAACAGAATATTACATGAGATGAACGAAGACAGAACAACATATGTTGCTCTTATACCTTTCCATGAAAAGTGTTATACCAAAATGAACACGCCTGACTCATACAGAGTCCATAATCATATTTAAATCCACCCACAAACATCGAGCCTACCTTGCTCGCACCGAACTAGGCTAATAGCTTTACTTGGGTCCATATTAACCCACTTCCTCTCATAATACGCAAGAACGACCATCATAGCCAATAAAAACACCCCACATTCCACAACCGAATGAACCGAACACCTTCCAAGCGTAAATTCTCAAATAAGCAATATTACACTTCTTTATACTCAGTCCAAATCTTCAATCCATTAAGTGACTACATGTCACACTCATACGATCATCCCGTGGCCACGCTCCCATGACCTTCCACACAAGGTAACAAGTATGCACATCCACCACTGGCCAGACTAACGCTGTAAAACAAATCAAGAACCTATAACTAGGATGCAAAGCCTCTTTCACCAAACACCGATCTCAGGTGACACTGAAGACAACACCAGCTTACTCTAAACATTTAAATTCCTTTTCTTGCTCATCCGAGCTCATGACATCCTTGTCAACACCGAACCGCAACCTCGATCCTTACTTCCAGATGTCATACCATTCACTACACCTAACATGCCAATATGCATTCACACATGAATCTCGTCATAACTCCTAAGTCGCTAATAAGGTAAACATTTCATCATTTAAAGACCTTTTACTCAACTTAATTCAAGAGAACCATCACAACACACGAGTGAATTCTCATAATCACAAAACATGCAAATCCTCAAACCCCACATCTGCAGAACATAACTGATTCACCCGTATACCTCAAAATGAAACTGATACGACACTTACCCGCGCAATCGACTTATCCACAACAGACTCCCCCACTTGGCTCAAGCCATAGATCAAGATGAACAATGACTCACAATACCCATACGCTAACACTGCCACTATACCGTAGTGAGAATCAACTAAATTTTCCATAAGCTCATATAACACGACCCCTCTCGTACCTCAATTCAATTTGCACTCACCACAGGAATAATGATAACCCCAATAAACACATAGCAACTCAATTCGCACTCACCTTGAGTGACTCCATTCCACGAGACCATTACGTTTCTAGACCCATGAACCGTTTCATGCCTTCATTGCATGCATATTCATATCTTTGATCGGTATACCCATTCTGATGACCCTTCCATGAACCCGAAGTCATTTTCTCCTTTTTATTAACCCAATACTACTCTACACGCTGAAGATAACGTAGAACACTCCAACCATTTTCTCTTTCCCATAATTCTGCTGCAAAAGCTCGATTCTTAACCATACCGTGGGCTTGGAATCCTTATACACCACCTTCTAAACTTTGAATCCATTGGAACCATTGTTGAGAGTACCCAATCTGGCTCGGTCCCAAATATAATCAACTCGACGGCTTCACCGGCACCCGAACACCCATCTTGATAAAGCACCCGACTGAATCCCTTCACATGTAAATTACCTATGTACTAAGAATAAATCCAGAATCTTTCCAAAGCCTAAACCTGATACAATAAGGCCAACCCTTGCACACCCTTTATCAAATCCCATGCTCAATTACTATTCTACTCATTTCCCCTTAACTGCAATAACTTTCCAATATGCCGACAATCCGCAACCCCATGAGAAAATAATCTTGCACCCAATCGCAAGCGGTGGGACTCTCCCACTTAGCGGGAGGCTGCTCCTTGCACCACTCTAAAACCCCCACCGAAATTCTTTCTTCATTGCTGACATGATCTTGCTCAACCAACCCGTCAACTCCTTCTAAATTCTCCTGTCAGCATTCCACGAATACTCTAATTCGCTAGCATCATTCACATATTCGGTCTCCTATCGAACAACCACTGGAATTCCTCGTAGAAACTTGCCAACCACACGACCGCTAACTTTCTCACAGGAGATAACCCTCATGCGGAAATTACCAATTGACACCTTCCAACGATGCTGTACTACACAATCTATACGACATCAATACTTCATCCTACGCCCGTCCTCATTTACCAACTTTACCAGTCCGTCCGCTCCTCATGGACATCTACTAAAAGCGCGACAACACCTCCCAACTCACCGCTATATTGCATCCTTCTTCATCCTGAACAACTCCTCTATGTCGTATCCAACCTTCCGCCGAAATAGCCAATATTTCAATTTAAGTCCGTGGACCCAATCATCATCCACTAAAATTCCCAAATCACCCCAAATTTCCCTCAAGAGGTGTATCTATCTTACCACATAACTCATATGTTATGCTGCCACTTTCCCACTTTGGTTAAACTCACTCTTGCAAGCAACTACCTGACTTCCTTTCCTTACACCTGGCCTTTTAGAAATTTAACCATCACCTGACACTTCCCACGTTTCCTTTATCATCCCTTGCTGCCCAGCCATTGCCTTAGGTCAATAACTATCTTTGTAGCACTTAAACCAGCAGATCACCACAACTTCAAACCTTTCCGAAGATCATCTTTCTCGAGCCGCCTTTCTTAGAAATACTTATTCAATACTGAACCACCACACACCACGAGCTCTGACAACCGCTTCTTTAATATTACTTCACAACACTCTGATCCAATGCAATAGAAGAAACTATAACACCGACGAGCTTAACATATTCAATTCGATCAAAAATAGCGATACCATATCACAAATAAAAATTCCACCTCATTTGAAAACACCAAGTCTTATTATTCTTTCAACCCAAATTTGAACATTCATAGTTCGATTGCCTTTCCTCCGTCGGAACTAAAATACTGAAATCTCGAAATCATGCTCTGAGAAGACCTCCTTTCAACTCATTCATTGTCTCAACATATGGGCAAACTTCCTATCACCACGTCAATACCGTGTGGTGACCAATCATAAGAACCATAACAACCCGAGCATAGCCTCAAAGCCCTCAGAAACTCAGCTACTGAGCTGAAACAACATATTATTCTTCTGCAGAGCGACGACAATAGTCCAACCAGTTACGCATGGAAAAACATCACGCACCATATATGTAGTACCATTACCATTCCTCAAGTTCCCGATTCATACCAAGCTCTTCGCGACGCGTAAGATTGAGTAAGAAGAAAACGTAGGAATAAGCCTTAAATGAATCAAACCACATGATAAGGAATCAAGTAGTGAAGTTCTCCTAACAGCCATGTAGCCTCTCGAAGATAAGTACATACGTCTCTGTACCGACCCGCAAAACTCTACTACACTTGATCATGACTCGTGATACTTAAGGGAACCTAGTGCTCTGATACCATGTTGTCACGACCCAAAATCCATCAAGGTCGTGATGGAGCCGGACACCACAGTCAGGCAAGCCAATGTTCGATGGTTAATTAAATTCCTATTTTATTTTTTTTTAAATTGTTGCTTTTTATTTCATTATATAAAGATCAAATAATGTTACCGAGTAAACCACGATGTTTTAAATAATTAAATCGACAAATACATCCCAAAGTCATCACAGAACCCGGTGTCACAAGTGGACAAGGAATTTAAATTAAATACAAATATCTAAGAAAGTCTCTGCCGACTGCGAGTCTTCTCCGGATGGTGCATCTCATCTAAGTCTCCAAGTCAGGCTCATCGCTGCGTCAAGCAGGTTCACCAGCTATGAATGTACTTGTGCAATAAAAATACACATCAACTGTAGCATGAGTACGAAAACAACATGTACTCACTAAGTATCCTGCCTAGCCTCGAAGAGGTAGTGACGAGAGATCGATTTTGACACTTACTAGAGGTCAAATTAATATAATCGAGGGTGACGCTAAGCATGGATATCGTAGGAAACTTAACAAGTAGCAACAACAAATAGCAACTTCTTTCACATTTAATATTCTTAAATCCTCGTCATTTCAGTGGACAATTTAAATCTCCAGGCCAGTAATCAAGTAAAAATCACAACAAGTACGTATTAAATATCATGCGCAAAAAATGCCGATGGTCGAACCGCCTGAACCAACATAAATGTAAATTGTGCACTGCCGAAGGGTAGAACGACACGAACCATAGATGCATCTATTAACCCGTCGTGGCGTACGGCCCGCTCCCATGAGAGTAGTGGAAGAAACCACCCCGCTCGTTAAATATAAATTGCGCAGCGGTCACACATAGTCATGTACATTCAAACAGTCCACCCCGACTACATCGGGAAAATAAATACTCAAGTAAATGACAAATTTCTCTTTTAAAGGCCACAAAATAGTATTTAAATCTTTTCCAGAAATCCATTTTTACAAAGTTCTATAAGGTTTAAACACTTTATTTTCATCAATAAGATTACAAATACGGCAAATAAAACATGTTTTTGGGTCCTAGACTACCCCGGACATAAACATAATAGTAGCTACACACGAACTCTCGTCACCTCGTGCGTGCGTAGCCCCCACAAATAGTAGCACATGTTTAATTATTTAACCTATGGGGACAATTCCCCCTTACAAGTTTAGAAAGGAGACTTACCTCGCTCCGAAGATTCATAACCGGCCTCCAAGCCCTTCCAACGACACAAATTGATGCACAATGCCCCAAAACTATCCAAATAATGGGCAAACCAATGAAAATATACTCTAATACTTATAACAATTCAATTTATATAAATTCCCAACTCCGCTCGGAAAGTTGACAAAATCACCCGAGGGCCCACGTGCTCAGATCCCGAAATTTCTCGAAGATACACTCCACCCATAGCCTTACTAACTCAAATATATAATTTACTCTAATTTTCATGCTCGAATCCGTGGGTAAAATCCAAAAATACATATTCTACGTCTTCTTCAAAAATCCCAAATTTCTACAAATTTCCCCCTCTAATCCATGCATAATTCAAGTATTTAACTAAAGATGGGGGATAAATCACTTACCTTGTGGAAGATGCTGAAAATACCGCTCCAAAATCGCCCTTCATCGAAGAAATGATGTGCAAATGAGCCAAGACCTCGGTATTAAAATACACATTGCCCAGGCCCGATTTTCGCACCTGTGGTCTCCAGCCTCGCACCTGCGCGCCCGCAGGTGAGCCCATGCACCCGCACCTGCGACATCCTCCTCCCCAGCCGGGCTCCGCACCTGCACTATCTCTTCCGCATCTGCGCTTCCGCAGGTGCGGAAATAACCTCGCACCTGCGCCCCCAGCCTAGCCAGCCTAACCTCGCACCTGCGACGCCAAAGCCGCACCTGCGGCCCTTGTTGTGAAGGTGTCACACCAGACACCAGCAGCCTTAGCCCTTCCTCAACTCTAAATTCGATCTGTTAACCACCCGGAATCCAGCCGAGGCCCCCGGGACCCCATGTAATCACACCAACCTGTTACAAAACATAATGCGGACCTGCTCGAGGACTCAAATCGTATCAAATAACATCGAAAAAATGGCTTACAACTCAATTCAATCCTTATGAACTTTGAAACTTCCAACTTCTACCTTCGATGCCGAAATCTATCAAATCACGTCTGATTGACCCCAAATTTTGCACACAAGTCACATTCAACATTACGGACCTGCTCCAACTTTCATAATCGCATTCCGATCCCGATATCAACATTTCCACTTCCGGTCGGATTTATCAAAACCCTTCAAATTTCTATCGTAGGCAAATGACTTCAAAAACCTACGGACCTCCGAATTCGCTTTCGATCGCTCTCCCAACTCCAAAATCACCATACAGAGATATTCCCAGACTCGAAATTCCAAACGAACATCAATATCACTGAAATGCACTTCACCCCAAACTTATGAAATTTCCTCTAAAATGTTGTTCTACAATATGCGCTGAAATGCTCCCGGGTCATCCAGAACCCGATCCGAACACACACCCAAGTCCGAAATCATCATATGAACCGGATGGAACTTTCAAATCCCGATTCTGAGGTCGCTTACTCAAACGTCCACTCTTAGTCAATTCCTCCAACTTAAGGTTTCTGAAATGAGAATTTCCTTTCCAAATTGACCCTAAACTTCCCAAAATTCTATTCCGACAACACCTACAAGTCATAATACCTGAAACGAAGCTGCTCATGGCCTCAAACCACTAAACAACGTGCTAGAGCTCAAAATGACCGGTCGGGTCGTTACAAATCCGACTAGATTACATGTTTTTGAGGTGTAAATTGGTGAAGTTAGGGCATGGGAAATTGGAGATATTAATTGAGGAATTGAAGCAGCAATTGTGGTGCGTTTTTGATATTCTTGGTATGTATAGACTCGTGGGAGAATAAGGATTCCGATTTTGTAATCTTTATCGAATTTCGAGACGTGGGCCCGGGGGTCGGGTTTGTCAAATTTCGGGATTTATGCCTACTCTTGATAATTTTCGAATGGGTTTTGTCACACCTCGTTTTTCCACTACCGTAAGGTGGGATAAGGGAGTTTTTTCCACTTTAAGTGACATTATTCGATTTTGGGATTATTTATTAATTTCAGAGTCGCCACCCGAATTTTTTACGATGTTTTGGGATGCCGCGTTAAAGAATCCCAAAAACCGAGGAAATTTTGACTTTGTTTTTATTTGTCTGCGCACCAGAAATTCGAGTAAGGAATTCTGTTAACCCGGGAGAAGGTGTTAGGCATTCCCGAATTTCGTGGTTCTAGCACGGTTGCTTAACTATCAATATTTGTCCTAGTTATCTGATGATTTACATATTTTTTGCCTATTGCATTTAACCGTTTAATTTTTAAACGCTTTATTATTTATGGATTTATCTTGAAATAAGTCACGATGTCATGCACTTATTTATTTTTGGGACATATTATAACTACGCCACATGAAATGGACCCGCAATTATAACATATGATTTTTGTTATAGTTTGAAGTTGAAGACGAGGACATGAGTTGTCGCACCCGCGTGTAGGTTATGTAGCCAAGACTATGGTCGTGACGATTTTATAATGCCCGTTTGTGGCGATGTTTGAGTTTTCTATTTTTTTGCAAGAGCGTTTTTAGTTTTAAGATTGATTAGGATGTTTATGGATTTATTTTAAACAAGTCTCGATGGCGTGTACTGGCTGTTTTTGAGCACATGGCAAACACGTCACATGAAATCACCCGTGGTTGCTATGTATGTTTTGTTAATCATTGGAGTTGAGGGTCGGGGGCATGAGTTGCCACTTCCGAGTGTAGGTTATAGTGATTTTAGATAATATTCGATCTTATCAAATTTCAAACTAAAGGTCTCGTTCTATCTAGAGGATATGTAGAGAATTATCTAAAATTAATTTCACTAGCCTAGGAGACAAGATACTTGACCTATGGCCACATTTTAGCCCCATTTGTCATTTAACACTTTGGCCAATCTTAATATAGGCTATTCGAAACAAGTGAAATCATAAAATCGATTTAAGGCATGTTAACGATGAAAGGTTTGCGGAGGAATCCCCAAAAAAAAAAAAATTACTGACTCACAAGTTGGTCACATATTTAAAGAGTCGAATACAAATTCTGCTATAATAAGACGTTTGACTAAATAGTTTTATCAATTTCAGATGGCATAAATACAAGATATTTAATTTATAATTCGTACATATTGAATCCTACGCGGGGGTGTTCATGCTCTAGTGTTATAAATTCATAATACCTAAACGAAAATTCTCTGAAAAACGCTTTTGAATAGCAGATCTGTATATTTCGAAATTTCTCAAATCTTAAATGATTATTTCTGGGATTTCACAAAAAAAAAAAAAAACTAGATGTTCACAGTGATATTTCAGAAAGGTTAATTTGAAATAAAAAATCATATGCAATATATTAACTATGATATTAAATTTCAATAGGCAGCTCTAAAACTTTGGGCTTGTGTACCCCTTTTGGCCCAACCTAAGGAGTTAAACTTGATTGAAGCCTTAATGGGTTGTTTTCATCAAGCTGGCCCAATTATGAATTTGGTAAGGAAAGTAGAAAAACTAGAATAATGGTTTACAATATCCAGTCCATATTTACAAAAAAAATGCAAAGAAAAACATTACATTATTACAATACCCTTTTACCATGAAATAAAACTTCCTAAAAATGAAAAAATAATAGGTAGTAAAATGAATAGAAAGAAGGAAGAAAAAGAACAATATTGCTCCTGTGCAAGCTGACCTTCAGCGGCTTCGAAATCTATATTCTTCTGGCTATTTTCTTAATCACAAAATGACTAACTTAATAGACCATTCCTTAGGCATATTATGAGGCAACATGACCATTATTTGGTCAAATTGAATCCTAATCATGCGATAGTGTTAATTTTAAAGGAACTGACATACTTTGGTGTAATCTTCTTGGAATGAACCTGACCATAAAGAGGTTAGGTTCAGTTCCGAGGATGCAAACCCATCAGTCCTTTAAGTCATTCGTATTATGGCCTGAATTCTCACAATAACTTAACTATTCTTAGACATTTCTTAAGGCACGATTCTGACCATTTATTGGGTTCAGATTCCTGTCTTAATACCTTTGTAATGATAATCTAACTACCTTATAACTGTTTATGTATTATTATTGGGTGAGTCTGATCATGAATGGGTCAGACTTTCAATCCCATAATTCCACATTAGCCTAAGTTTAGATCTCCATGGACACTTGCTTACTGAGTCCCTTTAATGACTAAAAGGACTCAAATAAGAGTATTTTAACTAATAAGTCCAAAATTGCTAATTGGACAGTGATACCAATAGGTTCTTAAGCATTCGTAGGATGAGTCATACCATAAAATGGGGTTTGACCCAACCTTGATGATGTTCCTACATCATTTTTGACAGAATAGGTTCTTTGCCTTTTATGGACTGAATCTAACCATAGAAAGGGGTTAGATTCAACTCCATAAAGGTCCTATTCATCTCATAATTGTTCTGTAATTTTTCTTTGATTCTTTGGGCATTTTGGAGAAGGTGAATCTAACCATTTGGAAGGTTCAGATTCCCTACTCTCAAGCCACTGTTGGTTACCCATTTTGTACCCTTAAGGGGTGAAAAACTACTGTTTAAGCACCTAATATTGGGTGAATTTGACCATTATAGAAGGTCAAATTCATCTACCCTAGTGCTGTTTCATAACAATATCTGGATATTTAAAACTTAAACCAAACCAGTATTTAAACATCTTTATAGGATGAACTTAACCATTGGGGGTTAAGTTTATTACCCTTGATGTTGTTTTACAACACAACCATTGATTGCACATTCATATAAAAGACAAATTTGAGATTAAACAGGCTTATGTAAAATTCAGAGATTAGAAGACTAAACAATCATGATGTGTTACTCTATATACATGCATATAAGTTTATACAGAAATATGTCTAAACAAATAAAAATACAGATTCATAGAGGAAAGACAAACAGATTTCACATTTTTCATATTTCATAAGAAGGGAACTCAGTTTTACATACCTTTAGAGTAAGATAACAACAGAAAAAATTGACCAAATAAAGGTCAAGCAGAGGGAGTCAGCAGAAAAGAAGAGAAAACCCAGCAGCAACAAACAGTAAACCCACAACAGAGAAAAATCCAGGGAAAGATGATTTTTGAATACCCAAATGATTGAATAAGAACAAGCAACCAAGACCAAGTGTTCTAGGATGGAAGATGACAGCTACAAGACAACCTAAGCTCAAATTGTTTCCTACTCCTACTGTAAATCCTTTTTGCTTCTGTTTTCCAAGTTTTTAACAGTCGAACTTGTATTTTTCAGTCTAAAGGATTCAGAGAAGAGTCTAAAAAAAAATCCTCTTTTAGTGGTAAAAAGTGTGTGTATATATAGGGACAATTGAGATGGGATAGGCTTAGAATATTCCCTATCCTAAATGAGCTGAAAAGGGTATAGGTACAGCTGTCAACCCTATCCTTTTGGGACAGCTGTATCTTCCAGAACATTCCCACCCCGTGAAATTCCCTTTCTATCCCTAAAGTATCTGATTTCCTGATATTTATCTATATAGAAGTTTCTAACTAATTGTTCTTAACTAAGGTTGAGTTAATTAAATGAAGATTAGTTGATTAAATGCCTAAAGTTGGCTTTCATACTACTTACTATGTTTAAGTCATTAAATCAACAATTTAATTAAACTTAAAGGAGGTTAGTCAAACCAGTTCCCTTAAACTTAGGTTAATTTAATTAAACTAAATGAATCTGCCTTAGTTCATTACCCTCAAGCTACTTGTTTTAAACAGATTTTATTTTCAGTTACATACTTTAAGAAGCTACCTAAGTTAATTTCTATATTGAAGAAGTTGGAATCATTTAAATGTGAGTCTAAGTGAAACAATTATTCTTAAACTTAGTTAATTGATCTTAACTAGTTATCTAGGACTTAGCTCAACTAAAAATATTAAGTCTACTAGTTGAGTGTGACTTATTGCCTAATTGCTCAATCAATTTAAGCTCAAATTGACTCCCATTTTGAATTTCAATCAGTAGTCAATTGAACTAATTGGTTTAAACAATTTCATTAGGTGTAATTAGGCTTATCTATTAACTCTTAGTCAATTGAGTGATTAATTCTATAAAACTGAACTTTTAACCTATTTTGATCATTCTAGGATCTTAGTTTGATTAAAGAAAGTTAGTTAGGTTAATAATTAGGTTCCTAGACTTGGTTTCCAACCATACTCACTAGTTACCTAAGTTTAGGTTAATTTCACTATTAGGTACTAATTCTAGTTTTAATGACTTGTTAATTAGCTTAAGTCAGTCAGTTTAGTCTTTTAAACTTAGGTTCACTGATTTTAGGTTTAATTCAATCTATATGTGACTAGTTCTTTCATTAACTTAACCAAATCATTCCANTGAAGATTAGTTGATTAAATGCCTAAAGTTGGCTTTCATACTACTTACTGTGTTTAAGTCATTAAATCAACAATTTAATTAAACTTAAAGGAGGTTAGTCAAACCAGTTCCCTTAAACTTAGGTTAATTTAATTAAACTAAATGAATCTGCCTTAGTTCATTACCCTCAAGCTACTTGATTTAAACATATTTTATTTTCAGTTACATACTTTAAGAAGCTACCTAAGTTAATTTCTAGATTGAAGAAGTTGGAATCATTTAAATGTGAGTCTAAGTGAAACAATTATTTTTAAAC
>ML380778.1:16978-51221 GCA_005239525.1 Nicotiana knightiana | reverse complement strand
TATCACGGCGCCGCGTGAATCAGACCATTGCGTAGTTCAATGTGGCTAAACCCAAAAAGGCATATATCATTTCCTAAAGGCTTTATTTTGAGAAAAAATTCCATTCATTAAATAAACGCTTTTGATTACAGAAGGTTAACAACCTTGACACACATTTTTTCGAAAATATAAAGACTATTGTGGACTCAACATATGATTGTGACTAGAAAAGTGAAGTACAGACTAGAAAATTTCAAGAAAACATTAGTGCTTCCGTTGCTCCAGGGGCCGGTGGGGCATCATTCGGCCTTGCCACGGGCCTGCGTGCTATGTCTTGTCGGAGGCGGTACAGGTCGTCCATTATCTTATGGACAAAGATCATAGCGGCTGAGAAGAAAGTGGTCCGAGTCATATCTTCGCATTCTTGACATTTGGTGACGATGTAGTCAGCTATCTCTTGGACCCTTCGTCTGATAATACCTTTCTCTTGAAGTAGGCGCCCGATTTGTTGGGATCTTGCTTCTAAAGTTTGGGCATCCTTGTGACTCTGTTCTTGCCATCGTTGCAACTCTTTTTCTAACCGAGCCATCATGGCATAGCACTGTTCCCTCTCTGTTTTAAACCCTTTTGCCTGTTTGGCCCTCTCGTTCTCGACGGTGACCAATTTTTCTTTCAAGCCCACGACTTCATGGTCATATTTCCTTTTTAGTTTATGAAAAAATCCTATTCTTTCTTCTTCACTCCTTGTTAGTCTTGCCCGAACTTGGTCCAGTTCTTCTTCGGCTTTGTCTAACTCATTCCTATAGCTACATACTTTATGCCTCAAACCGTTGATAAGCCTTTCATCGGTCCTGCTTCTCCCTGGGTTCTCAGCAGCTATTTTCAGTTCCTGTATCTAGGCCCGGAGGGCTTCATTTTCTTGAGCTAATCTATTCTTCTCTACTTCGATTGAGGCATTTTGTAGAGTATTTTTGAACTTGATTTCCCTGACCTGGGCCTCCAATTTTCTTATGGTGGCTCGGTAGCAGTTCTCTTTTTCTAACCAAGCCCAATGCTCTTGAGTTTGCTCGGTGAATTGTTGTACATGGGGTCTCTTTGCGGGTCGTTCTTTCTCTTGATGTTCTCTGCCTCTTACACCGTACCAGGAGGTGTAGGTGGGTTCCACTCCCCTTTTCATAAGTCTCTCACTCGAGTTTGAGGTTCTAAAAACCTGCACTCATTCCAAATTTGACGGACCCTGCTTTCAGGGAATGCAGCTCTTGGGCATAATTCAATGGCTTGTTGGCTTAAATCCTCATCATGGGGAACACCCTGCTGCCTCCCCAACTGGCGTAAGACCCGGTGCGGGGCATATGGCTGAATGCTTCGCAAGCCCATTAATAGGAGATAGCAAAGCTCAGCTGACATATTGATAACCTCGTCGAGAGGGAGCCATCCAAACGTCCACTTGATTTAGTTGGCGGTCAGTGAGCTCAAGTAGGAGTGATAGGCCTCCGTGCCTTCAGGGAATTGTTGGCCTTTTACCCGAGTGCTATGTTCCTAAATGCAGTTTAAACCGGTTAAACCATAGTTCATGTAGCCCGGGCGGTGGCAGAGGTGTTCAATCAGCCAGATTTGTAGGAGCAGGTTGCACCCCTCGAAGAATTTTCCCCCAGATTGGCAAACTGTCAGAGCATGGTATATCTCGGCTAAGACCATCGGTATCAGTGTGCCATTGGACTTTTTCATCATGAAGTCTGCCATTCCCACAAGGCCGATGTCTATGCATCTGTCGCTTCTTGGGCATATCAAGGTGCCCAAGAATGCTACCACAAAATCTAGCCCCCGACATGCTTCCCATTTAGCCTGATCTTTGTGAGTTAGACCAGTGTCTATAGCCTCGTAATCCTGGGGATCCCCATAACGTCTGTAAAGAAAGTAGAAAGTGCAGAAGCCTTCGGACAAATGTGGGTCTTGGACATCCGGGCTAATGTTCAACAGATCCAAAAACTTGTGGGGAGTCACCGCCCTGGGTACCACTGGGTACCGACTTCTGAGTTTGTCATTGAGACCAGCATACCCCGCTATTTCCTCCAGCGTGGGTGTTAATTCAATGTTCCAAAAAGTGGAACACATTGTGGGCGGGATCCCAGAACGGTACTAGAGCTTCGACGATTTCCAACCTCGGCTTGATCTTTAAAAGGCCAGTAAGTCCCCCTAAAGCTTTTATAACAGGCTTTCTACTAGTCTCCCCCAAGTTGCTCCACCACATATGGAGTCCCAGAGGGATTTCCTCGACTGCTTTGAAGGGAATGTTTTCAACTGTATTCATCCTGCACATTCGTTCTTTATATTAAGACCACAGAAAATTTTTCGAAAAGTGTCATTTTGGGCAAAAGGCTTAAAGAAAATGGACCACCTTTGCGAATACGGCCTTTTAAAGCAGTGTTCGCGAATTGGGTTGAAATTTAAAAACACAGGTGGCCATTCTTGCCAAACGGCCTTCTGGCGCCCTACTTGGGCGATTAGGCTATAATGGCGTCACCTGATTTTATTTAAAGCTATACTTGTTTGATTTTGAAAAAATGGAGTTGGACCCGATGAGGGTTGCCTACGTATCTCACACCAGTGAGAATCAAACAAAGCGTAGTTCGGGAAAAATCTTGGTTAACTAAAAATGCATACCCACTCATTTTGTTTTTGTATATTTTATTTATTTTATTTTTGATTTCGTTTTAGAAATTTTGGCAGCGTTTCGGGATAAACACGAGGATTTTCCAAAATAGGGTAAATTCTCTATTCTACCTCACTCTTGGTTTTTCTGCTCATCATTTTTTTTTTAGCCGGTCAATACACAAGCTGTGACAAATAAATGCATACGTAGCAAATAAAATGCATCAGGGTAGTCTTTTATTTCGGGTACACCTGTCCTAGACGGACCCAACCCCTGTGTTGAGTCCCCTAAGTCAAATGCACATGATGCAAATAAGCGTTCCTACTAGGGATCCGGCATGAGGTTTTGTTATTCTAGGTTTAAATCTGGGGTTTTGTTCTAGACCAGGCTTACCCGAGCGGACAGCTCGAGCCGAGGTTGGGGCAGCGTACCGGGAATACAGAAGCTTCGCCGGCTTTGCAACTTATCCGAACCTCGTTCTAAAATTTGGATATGACTCTAACAGAAAAGAAGTCACAAGAAGTGCACACTGCCCAGATGATTTAGAAGACTCAGAGAGAAGAGGGTTTCAGCACATTTTATATACAGTTCAAATAATATCAAAGCGGTAAAAGCACCATTTAGCACATTAGGTTCAAATATGTAAAATCAGATAATAAAGCCAAATACAACAGTTATTCTAAGCTCGAATTCTTGAACCCTGAACCAGAGGTTCTGGGTTCGATCTATCCCCAGCGGAGTCGCCAGAGCTGTCACACCTCCTTTTTCCACTACCGTAAGGTGGGATAAGGGAGTTTTTTCCACTTTAAGAGACATTATTCAATTTTGGGATTATTTATTAATTTCAGAGTCGCCACCCGGATTTGTTACGATGTTCCGGGACACCGCGTTAAAGAATCCCAAAAAGCCGAGGAAATTTTGACTCTGTTTTGATTTGTCTGCGCACCAGAAATTCGAGTAAGGAATTTTGTTAACCCGGGAGAAGGTGTTAGGCATTCCCGAATTCTGTGGTTCTAGCAAGGTTGCTTAACTATCAATATTTGGCCTAGTTATCTGATGATTACATATTTTTTGCCTATTGCATTTAACCGTTTAATTTTTAAACGCTTTAGTATTTATGGATTTATCTTGAAATAAGTCACGATGTCATGCACTTATTTGTTTTTGGGACATATTATAACTGCGCCACATGAAATGCACCCACAATTATAACATGTGATTTTTATTATAGTTTGAAGTTGAAGACGGGGACATGAGTTGTCGCACCCGCGTGTAGGTTACGTAGCCAAGACTATGGTCGTGACGATTTTATAATGCCCGTTTGTGGCGATGTTTAAGTTTTCTGTTTTTTCGCAAGAGCGTTTTATTTTTAAGATTGATTAGGAGGTTTATGGATTTATTTTAAACAAGTCGCGATGCCGTGTACTTGCTGTTTTTGAGCACATGGCAAACACGTCACATGAAATCACCCGTGGTTGCTATGTACGTTTTGGTAATGTTTGGAGTTGAGGGTCAGGGGCATGAGTTGCCACTTCCGAGGGTAGGTTATAGTGATTTGAGATAATATTCGATCTTATAAAATTTCAAACTAAAGGTCTCGTTCTATCTAGAGGATATGTAGAGAATTATCTAAAATTAAGTTCACTAGCTTAGGACACAAGATACTTGACCTATGGCCACATTTTAGCCCTATTTGTCATTTAACACTTTGGCCAATCTTAATATAGGCTATTCGAAAGAAGTGAAATCATAAAATTCGATTTAAGGCATGTTAACGATGAAAGGTTTGCGGAGTAATCCCCAAAAAAAAAAAAGAATTACTGACTCACAAGTTGGTCACATATTTAAAGAGTCGAATAAAAATTCTGCTATAATAAGACGTTTGACTAAATAGTTTTATCAATTTCAGATGGCATAAATACAAGATATTTAATTTATAATTCGTACAAATTGAATCCTACGCGGGGGTGTTCATGCATCTAGTGTTATAAATTCATAATACCTAAACAAAAATTCTCCGAAAAATGCTTTTGAATAGCAGATCTGTATATTCAAAATTTCTAAAATCTGAAATGATTATTTCTGGGATTTTACGAAAAAAAACTAGATGTTCACAGTGATATTTCAGAAAAGGTTAGTTTTAAATACAAAATCGTATGCAATATATTAACTATGATATTAACTTTACAAAAGGCAGCTCTAAAACTTTGGGCTTGTATATCCCTNATTACATTATTACAATACCATTTTACCATGAAATAAAACTTCCTAAAAATGAAAAAATAATAGGTAGTAAAATGAAGAGAAAGAAAGAAGAAAAAGAACAATATTGCTCCGGTGCAAGCTGGCCTTCATCGGCTTCGAAATCTATATTTTTCTGGCTATTTTCTTAATCACTAAACGACTAACTTAATAGACCTTTCCTTAGGCATATTATGAGGAAACATGACCATTATTTGGTCAAATTGAATCATAATCATGCGATAGTGTTAATTTTAAAGGACCTGACCTACTTTGGTGTACTCTTCTTGGAATGAACCTGACCATAAAGAGGTTAGGTTCAGTTCCGAGGATGCAAACCCATCAGTCCTTTGAGTCATTCGTATTATGGCCTGAATTCTCACAATGACTTAACTAATCTTAGGCATTTCTTAAGGCACGATTCTGACCATTTATTGGGTTCAGATTCCTGTCTTAATACCTTTGTAATGATAATCTAACTACCCTATAATTGTTTATGTATTATTATTGGGTGAGTTTGACCATGAATGGGTCAGACTTTCGATCCCATAATTCCACATTAGCCTAAGTTTAGATCTCCATGGACACTTGCTTACTAAGTCCCTTTAATGACCAAAAGGACTCAAATAAGAGTATTTTAACTAATAAGTCCAAAATTGCTAATTGGACGGTGATACCAATAGGTTCTTAAGCATTCATAGGATGAGTCATACCATAAAATGGGGTTTGACCCAACCTTGATGATGTTCCTACATCATTTTTGACAGAATAGGTTCTTTGCCTTTTATGGACTGGATCTAACCATAGAAAGGGGTCAGATTCAACTCCATAAAGGTCCTATTCATCTCATAATTGTTCTGTAATTTTTCTTTGATTCTTTGGGCATTTTGGAGAAGGTGAATCTAACCATTTGGAAGGTTCAGATTCCCTACTCTCAAGCCACTGTTGGTTACCCATTTTGTACCCTTAAGGGGTGACAAACTACTGTTTAAGCACCTAATATGGGGTGAATTTGACCATTATAGAAGGTCAAATTCATCTACCCTAGTGCTGTTTCATAACAATATCTGGATATTTAAAACCTAAACCAAACCAGTATTTAAACATCTTTATAGGATGAACTTAACCATTGGGGGTTAAGTTCATTACCCTTGATGCTGTTTTACAACACAACCATTGATTGCACAGTCATATAAAAGACAGTTTTGAGATGAAACAGGCTTATGTAAAATTCAGAGATTAGAAAACTAAACAATCATGATGTGTTACTCTATATACATGCATATAAGTTTATACAGAAATATGTCTAAACAAATAAAAATACAGATTCAGAGAGGAAAGACAAACAGATTTCACATTTTTCATATTTCACAAAAAGGGAACTCAGTTTTACATACCTTTAGAGTAAGATAACAACAGAAAAACTTGACCAAATAAAGGTCAAGCAGAGGGAGTCAGCAGAAAAGAAGAGAAAACCCAGCAGCAACAAACAATAAACCCACAACAGAGAAAACCCCAGGGAAAGATGATTTTTGAATACCCAAATGATTGAATAAGAACAAGAAAGAAACACCAAGTCTTGTAGGATGGAAGATCGCAGCTACAAGACAACCTAAGCTCAGATTGTTTCCTCCTCCTACTGTAAATCTTTTTTGCTTCTGTTTTCCAAGTTTTCAATAGTCAAAGTTGTATTTTTCAGTCTAAAGGATTCAAAGAAAAGTCTAAAAAAATCCTCTTTTAGTGGTAAAAAGTGTGTGTATATATAGGGACAATTGGGATGGGATATGCTTAGCATATTCCCTATCCTAAATGAGCTTAAAAGGGTACAGGTACAGCTGTCAACCCTATCCTTTTGGGACAGCTGTATCTTCCAGAACATTCCAACCCCTTGAAATTCCCTTTCTATCCCTAAAGTATCTGATTTCCTGATATTTATCTAATCTAGAAGGTTCTAACTAATTGTTCTTAACTAAGGTTGAGTCAATTAAATGAAGATTAGTTGATTAAATGCCTAAAGTTGGCTTTCATACTACTTACTATGTTTAAGTCATTAAATCAACAATTTAATTAAACTTAAAGGAGGTTAGTCAAACCAGTTCCCTTAAACTTAGGTTAATTTAATTAAACTAAATGAATCTGCCTTAGTTCATTACCCTCAAGCTACTTGTTTTAAACAGATTTTATTTTCAGTTACATACTTTAAGAAGCTACCTAAGTTAATTTCTAGATTGAAGAAGTTGGAATCATTTAAATGTGAGTCTAAGTGAAACAATTATTCTTAAACTTAGTTAATTGATCTTAACTAGTTATCTAGGACTTAGATCAACTATGTTGTTTAGATGATTAAAGAAAATTAAGTCTACTAGTTAAGTGTGACTTATTGCCTAATTAATTTAAACTCAAATTGACCACTATTTGAATTAAAATCAGTAGTTAATTGAACTAATTGGTTTAAACAATTTCATTAGGTGTAATTGGCTTATCTATTAACTCTTAGTCAATTGAGTGACTAATTCTATAAAACTGAACTTTTAAACTATTTTGATCGTTCTAGGATCTTAGTTTGATTAAAGAAAGTTAGTTAGGTTAATAATTAGGTTCCTAGACTTGGTTTCCAACCATACTCACTAGTTACGTAAGTTTAGGTTAATTTCACTATTAGGTTNCAGCTGTCAACCCTATCCTTTTGGGACAGCTGTATCTTCCAGAACATTCCAACCCCTTGAAATTCCCTTTCTATCCCTAAAGTATCTGATTTCCTGATATTTATCTAATCTAGAAGGTTCTAACTAATTGTTCTTAACTAAGGTTGAGTCAATTAAATGAAGATTAGTTGATTAAATGCCTAAAGTTGACTTTCATACAACTTACTATGTTTATGTCATTAAATCAACAATTTAATTAAACTTAAAGGAGGTTAGTCAAACCAGTTCCCTTAAACTTAGGTTAATTTAATTAAACTAAATGAATCTGCCTTAGTTCATTACCCTCAAGCTACTTGTTTTAAACAGATTTTATTTTCAGTTACATACTTTAAGAAGCTACCTAAGTTAATTTATAGATTGAAGAAGTTGGAATCATTTAAATGTGAGTCTAAGTGAAATAATTATTTTTAAACTTAGTTAATTGATCTTAAACTAGTTATCTAGGACTCAGCTCAACTAAAATATTAAGTCTACTAGTTGAGTGTGACTTATTGCCTAATTGCTCAAATCAATTTAACTCAAATTGACTACCATTTGAATTAAAATCAGTAGTTAATTGAACTTATTGGTTTAAACAATTTCATTAGGTGTAATTAGGCTTATCTATTAACTCTTAGTCAATTGAGTGATTAATTCTATAAAACTGAACTTTTAACCTATTTTGATCATTCTAGGATCTTAGTTTGATTAAAGAAAGTTAGTTAGGTTAATAATTAGGTTCCTAGACTTGGTTTCCAACCATACTCACTAGTTACGTAAGTTTAGGTTAATTTCACTATTAGGTTCTAATTCTAGTTTTAATGACTTGTTAATTAGCTTAAGTCAGTCAGTTTAGTCTTTTAAACTTAGGTTCACTGATTTTAGGTTTAATTCAATCTAAATGTGACTAGTTCTTTCATTAACTTAACAAAATCAGTCCCCCAATTATTCTTTACTTAATCAAGTGATCTCAAGAAATGGCCAACACTGAGAGACATAGGCTAAAATCATAATAGAGGAGCTAACAAATCAGTTTGACAATCAGAAATGGATTAAGGAAAAAAAAAAGTCAAATAATTCAAGCGCAATCAAAAGAGAAACATAATTGATCGATGATTAATAATTAAAACTACTATCAAACGCTAAAGAACTGATTAATAGGACAACTAACTCTAACAAACGATTTTCATTCCAAAATGTTAAACTAACCGGCATGTGCATGATAACAAGGATCAAAATCTAGATGAGTCAAAGAAAAAATGAAACAAACAAAGAAGAACAGAGGCCGATACAGTCATATATGCACAGAAAAATGGTGATAAAAAGAACCTAAAGAAAATCATGTATATTACTAAATGCATACTAACTAAGAATAATTATTATATAGTGTGTTTACCGAATCAAATCAGTGATGCCATAATAGTGTTGAACATGTTCATGGTTTCATATTATCAGTAAAGAGACAGAAAAATAAACAATAGATATAAAAAGGGGAAAAGGAAATACTCGTTAAAGGGTTTGGCCGGAAACAATAGATGTCGCCGGGCCTTGCCGGACTCCAACGGGGTTTGAAAATAACTTCAACCCACATGAATCAATAGCCCTCAACGAGAGCTATCGATCCATGTAGGTAGAAGCTATTGCAGGTTTCTGAGTCGGTCAGCATGGGTGAATTAGGGTTTATGGATTCTTAGATCTAAGATTAGGGTTTTCTGGGGTGGTTTTTGAAGAAACTAATAAAAGGACGGGGTTGAGGGGAGGATGAGGATTAACTGGTGCGAGTTGGGGGGCGATTGGAGAAGGTCCGGTGGCCGGACGGCGGTGGGATTCTGGGGCGGCTAGGGTTTTTAGAGAGAAGAGAGAGAGAGAGACGGACGAAGGGGGTTAGGATTTGGTGAAATGTGGGGGGTGGGGTTTGGTTAGGAAATTTATATAGTTTAGAGGGGGTGAGTTTCTGGCCATTCGATCTATTTCGATCAATGGCCAGGATTTAATCGACTAGACCAAACGGTGTCGTTTTGTCAGGCTGGGGCAGGCCGGGTAAGGGATTTGGGCTGGGTTGGACTGGGTAGTTTCAAGGGATTGGGTTTGGGCCTGGGTCCTTCTTGGCCCAGGTCCGATTTTGTTTTCTTAGTTATTTAACTTAATTATTCTAATTAAATTAAACTCTAACTTAATCAAAAAATGTAGCAATTAATTTCAAACCTATTTTTTCATATATTTACATATTAATTAAGAATAAAACAACCAATTATATATTCTTAATTAAATCTATGATTTATCGAATAAAATGATTAATTTTTATGGTAATTAATTATTAAAAACTACATTACGTTAAATACTCATCATTTGTCTATTATTTAATTAATTACAACTAATAACTTCATAATGCAAAAGTTTCAATGATTTTGAAAGATGAATTGTGGATATGCAAATAATTCACAATTAATTACTGAAAAATCAACCAATATTCATAAAATCAATTGATTTATTGGGATTTTTATAGGACGATATGGCGAGTAAAAATCACATGCTCACAGGTTTCATCTCCCTAGCATATATTGATGTTATTAATCTGGTTTTGGTTAGATTCGGTAGCCGATTCAAGGGGCAAGAGCATCGCGGAGTAGTTTTCGGGCCAGTTTGAGGTAAGTAATGACTGTAAATCTTGTCCGGAGGGTATGAAACCCCGGACTTCACACTGTATGACTATTATGGAGTGGCGCACATATTAGATGACGAGTGTGTGGCGTACGCCAATAAGGATTGTGACTTGGTCCGTCCCGTAGCAACTATTAAGTTGCGTATTTGATTATAAACCATATGATATTTCATGTTTAAAGATTATTACTATGTTTTGGGCGGAATGCCGTATTTGGGCCTCGTGCCATGTGTTTATACCCCTTGGGGAGTTTTTACTGTTATTCGTCAATGTGTTGACTTATGATTTACACTCATTCATATTATGCTTAACTGATTTAAAACTCAGTCTCATTTACACTACTTTGATGCATAAAATGATATTTTTGGGTCGAGTACCCCATTATACTGATAGCCCGAGTGTCTTTTGAGAGGTTTTTGACTGAGTGAGTCCGAGAGCCTATATTGTGAGGAGTATACATGGATCGTGTTGTACACTGCAGCGAGATATGTTGGATCAGGATGCACGCCGCAGCGAGACATATGGATCAGGCTGCACGCTGCAGCAATATTGGGTCGGGTTGCATGTCGCAGCGATGTAGCGCTTGGGCTGTAGGAGCCCCTTCGTAGTCTGTACATCCCCAGTGAGCGCATGTACCTACTGAGTGTGAGTGACGAGTGATTGGGAGGCATGAGTGCCTGTGAGGTTACCCGGGGGGCTGATTACGAGTGATTGTGAGGCATGCTTGTGTAACCAAAGAATTGGATTCTTTGCCCAAAACTATATTAAGAACAACACGGGTTTCTGATAACCAAAGAATAAGAGTATAATTGTAGGCAAACTATTAAATGGAAAGCAGTAAGATGCACAAAAATTAAGTATATTGCAATAGTAGTTCGAATATTTTTTCTCCCTCTTTACAGGTTATATTTTTCTCCTTTATATAGGGAATTTCCTAACATAACGTCTACCTTTTCTGATGATTGAGCATAAATGACTAATAATGACTCTAATGTAATGTTACAATGAATCAACCGTAACTGTTCAGTGAATGTTGTGTAACCTATGGATCTCTAATTTGAAGATCTCCGAATATGCCTTTTATTCTGTCCAAATACACTTTTGACCATGTGTCTTCGTCTTCTCAATTTGGTTGAGACTTCCGTAGCTAATTAACCCATGGATGTAATTTTCCGTGCCTCTTTGCCTCGTACCTCTTCTTAGAGTCTCGTCCAGCTGTCGTGTCTTCATTGCTCCACGTAGACTACTGATTCATTAAGATTTATTACACGCGGAGAGCTCTTTTTTTTACCAATACAGATAGTCCCCCCACTTACCATATATTTATCAATTAATATTTGGTAAGTTGATACTCATTTATGACGGGAATATTTTGCCGTCGCTTTACTCGAATCATTGTATCTTTTCCTGTACGTAAGCATCGCTTGTCACTTCCATTTAATGCTTATGCCACATGGCATTCTTGGGTTGGTTCTGCAATTATCCAGCACCTTTTAGGGCTTTCTTGCGGCCGCATCAGTCACGAAGTGACATCTTCAATTATGGTTTTCACATCATTGCTTTCCCCCCCCCCTTTTTGACGGTTGTCTTCGAGTATAAATACCCCTTTTTCCTTTTCTTTCACGAAAAGCTTCTAACTTTCAAACTTTATTTGTAAAGAACTTTTTTCTTTGCCTTTGTAGATATGTCTCCTTCACACCAATCTAAGGGAGTCATAAACGTTGATGAAATCATTTTTCTAGGTATTGGACTGAGGAGTCAGAGGGTGGTGGACTGAGGAGTTTAGGCTTTACTCCTTCGAGAGGCTCTTATTCTTCTCAGATTGTTTCCCCTCCTTTTTCTAGGTATTTAGTCTCCCCAAGAGCTAGGGTTTCCAGATCTCTGTCCAGGTGTAGAGAACATCACAAACCCCTAAGCGAACCACGAGTTGATGAAATCATTCCTGCTGAGTTTACCTTCACTAGGAATAGTCAGTTTCTTGTAGACCAGTCATTATCCCTTGATAGTGTTGATAGGTATCCCACTCTTATTACCGAAGGTTTGATTCCCCTTGTTCGCAGGGAATGCTCTTGGGAGTCTGGGTTTCCCATTGTTATTTTGAATAGTAATCAAAGAATAATGTCTTACAAGACGAGGCGTTCTTTTTTTTACACTTACCATTTTACTCTAGGGTTTAGACCTCCTATTGATCCAGTCATCATCGAATTTTGTCGTTTCTTCAACATTTGCTTAGGACAAGTTGGTCCTCTTGTGTGGCAGGTTGTCACGTGTCTTAGATGTTTAGCTTCTTTAGCCTCAGTTGCTTTTTCCTTCAATTACCTCATTCATCCTTATTCACCTACCTTATTTCGTCAAGGGGTTTTCACTATGGCTGCTAGGAGCAAAAGAGTGTTGGTAACCCCTTATGACGATAAGGATAGAGGTTGGTACCTTCGGTACGTTGCTGTTTCGACTGGTGGTTTAGTGGGCAAGGAAAATCTTCCCTTCCCTGAGAAGTGGAATCGTGCACGTGAGTACATTTTAGCTCACATCTATTATTTTTATCCTCTTTGCTTTAAGTGTTTTATTAACACCGTATCTATTTTCTTCCTCTTTTCTGCTCCTGCTGCTACCTTGCCCGTGGTTTTCTCAGCTCCTCAAGTTTCTGTTCCTGAGACTTCTTCAGCTCCACAAATTTCATTGCCCGTGGATCCTTAATCTCAGCCTTCTTCCATGCCTCCTGTTAGAGAAGTCCTGAACCCACTCCAAACCCTACTCCTGCCCCCATGAATCGTCGTGTCAAAGTTCTTGCCCGAAAATCTGTTGCTTCTGGGACTAGGGAAAAAATCTTGGAGCATCTTATTAAAGCGGACAAAGGTACTATGTCAGATTCTTCTAGTGAACCTTTTAAATCAGCTAATGAGGAAGACGCACCTGGTTCAACCAGTTCTGAGAAAGGTAATCCTGAAATCAATTCTGAATTTGCTTCTTCTGATAAAAGGTTCGTGTTGGTTGGGTATGTTATTGATGTTGAAGTGCCTAAAAGTCAGAGGGGTGGTAGGAAAGAAAGAATTCTTGAGAGAGAGGGAAAAGAAGTTGAGAGGGAATCTGAGGAGGATGGTACCACGCTGGTTATCTGTGGTCCCATTCCTGAAACTGTTGGAGAAAATGTCACAGAGTTAGGGGGAAGCATACTTAAGGAGGCTGTAGCAGGTCTTGCAAGTCTCAAGAAAGGAACAGATGAACCTGTTTCATCTGGGGAAGAAACATTGGCTGAAAGGCTGAAGAAACTGGGGGAGTCGTATAACCCCAAGAAAAGGAGGACTCAGAAGTCCAAGTGGGAACTCACCTAGTTCCTTCAAAGAAAAGAAAAGTTTCTGAAGCTGCTGGTGTTCCTGCTTCAAAAGTAAGAGCTACTCGTAGCACTGTGAGAGATGAAGAAGAGAAATTGGAAAAGGCTCTGAAAGAGAGCAACAAAGAGAAAAGCGAATGTTTGAGAGCCTGTTGAGGCTATTGAGATTGAAGACAAGACGTTGGACCTGGTCCAACAGGAGGAGGAGCCTGATCCAGGTGTGGTTGAGACACCAAAACCCACAAAGGCTAAGGCTTCTTCAAAGAAGTCAACTAGAATGTCTATAACACTAACAAGATCTGTTAAGAGGACCAGGGCCAAGCCAAAGAAAGTGAAAATTTTTGAGAAAGAGGATGATGATGCAGACTGGAGTGGAGAGGAGGAGAAGAAAATAGAAAAGGTGACTGACAGAGTTACCATGTTTGGAAAAAGAACAATACTAAAGGGTAAGCTGATGAAGGATCTAGAGGAGCCTGGAATGCAATATCTGGTTGAAACAATAGAGGTGCAGGGCTGGAAGGACATGGTCCTTCGCATGGAAGGTAGGTTGGTAAGGGCTGAGTTTATAGAATTCATGGGAAATTCCATTGTCAAGGAAGGCAGGGTCACTTATAACCTTGTTGACCCATGTCACTGCATAGTTTTGAAGATTGACAAATGGCTGACCAGTTAAACCAGGTCCATCTGAGCACACATCTTGAACTAAATAGCTGGCACATGAACCGTATATGCATAGGAGATATTTGTGAATGTGAAATATCAATGAACCAAGAGGTTGTCTCCTAATGCAAAAAGGTTGCGAACTGAGAAGAAGATTGAAGTCGAATCCAGCAAGGAAAGTAACAAAATAAAGGAAGTTGAGTTTGATACGAATTTGCTCACCCAGGTAGAGTTGGACTAGAATTGGACGACAAGCTCAACAACTGACTCTATAAATACTTGAGGTATTTCTACTTGAATTCTACACGCACAAAAGCTGAAGTGAATCAAAATCTGAAAGCAAAGTTCCCAGAGTTATTTTGCTAGCAGAATCATTGTGCGATTTAAAGGCTATAGTTCAACTAGAAGAACTAGTTCCATCTGATTAATTCCTGAGTCTAGTTGATTATAGTAGGAGTTTTAATATTGTATCTTTTCAGATTTCATAGAAGCAATTTTAATAGGTACACATTGTTCAAGTTAGGTTAACTTGAGTCTTGTAGAATTAGCTAGGGGCTAGTTACTGCAAAGGGATTAGAGTTAGTCCTAGGATTACAAAAGAGTTTATTTTGTAAGTTCGTTTGGCTCGGAGTTTTTAGTGAAGTGTTTGAGAAAATCCTACTGAGGAGTAAGTTGTGGTTTTTTCACCTTTTGAGCCAGGTATTTTCAATGTAAAAATCTTTGTGTTTTTACTTTAATGCTTTTAAAATTCCGCAACACTAGAAGTAAGTACATCAAGAAGAACCAGGTTCTTCTATTGAGAGAGCACTCGAAATATTGGGTACCTCACAATTAACTTGTATAATTGTGTGGTATTGACGTCTAAAACATCAAACCTGGTACTTTTGATCACTCCCTCAGCATAAGCCCTAAGTTCAATTTCTCCTTTTGTTATAACCGTGGAGTTATCAAACCCTTATATGGCTCGTGCCCTTGAGATTACTTGATTCCCCGATAGTGTTTCTTCCATGACTCTTAGCAAAATGATATTGACTTAACTACCTGGATCAATCAACACTCTTTTAACGTTAGTGTCATGAATAAGTAAAGATATTACCAGAGCATCGTTGCGAGCAAACATTAATCCGCCGATATTTGCATCATCGCAGGTTATATCGTCTGCTTCCAAATTTTCACGAACCCATTTTCCGTGTCTAATTGTGAACTTCGTGATCGTTTTGCAGACCACTCCATTTACTTCTTCACCTCTATGTATCACGTTGACGGTTCTTTTTGGAGATGGAGGTTTTGGGTGCTCCTGCATGTTGTTCATGTATGCCTGTTTACCTTTTTCACTGAACAATTCTATCAAATAGCCCTGTTTCAATAATTGTTCTACCTCACCTTGCAAAAATCTGCAATCTGCAGTTTTGTGTCCATGATCATTATGGAATTCACACCAGAGATATGGGTTCCTCTTATTCGGATTCGACCTCATCTCTTTGGGCCATTGAACATTATCACCCAAATTTATTAACACTGAAATTAGTTCGGAGGTACTTACATTAAAGGTATGATCCCCAATTTGCGCATTACCTCTAGGTCGTTGATCTTGATCCCTTCTGGATCTAGATGAGGATGAGCCCGCATCTCTTCTTGGTGGTCCATAATCTGACCTGGTGTTTTCGAACCTGGGACGAGTTTCTCGTCCCGATGGTCCCAAGTAAGGATCGTACCTATTTTTACCTGATCTCCTGTCTGATTCTGAACGTTTGGATCTGGTATAATCTTCCTCTTTCGGACGAGCAATGGTATCTTCTTCTATTCAAAGTTTAGTACTATACCTATTATGAACATCGTTCCACGTTGTAGCTGGGAATTCTCTTAAGCTTTCCTTTGAGTCTTTTCGTGGCTTCTGAGCTTTTGTCATTTAGATTACTTGTGAATACCATGGCTGCCCAATTATCAGGCACCCTTGGTAGTTCCATTCTTTCTCGTTCAAACCTATTTACAAAATCACAAAGTAGTTCCGTGTCTCCTTTTTGCGCACCGGAGTGTGCCATTATGAAAGAATCTGCAAGCTCAACAAAAGAATCAATAGAGTTTTTAGAGAGAAGAGAAAACCAGGTTAGCTCCCCTTTGGTAAGTGCTTCTCCAAATTTTTTAACTAGGATCGACTCAATTTCTTTTTTTTTTTAAGTCGTTGCCCTTCACTCCGGTGGTAAAAGCAGTTACATGGATGCGTGGGTCGGTTGTCCCGTCATATTTAGGTACGTCATGCATTTTAAACTTATTTGGAATGGGTATGGGTCTTGCGCTTGGTTTCCAAGGTTGTTGAGAATATCTATCAACTTCAATGCCTTTGATAACAGGTGGTACTCCAAGAATTTGTTCGATTCGATCGTTTTGTTCCTTCACCTGTTTCTGCAAAGTTAGTAATAAAGTCTGTAATTCAGAGTTATTAGACATTCCTGGTCTCGCTTCGAGAGATTCATTAGGAGTATCTCCCCTTCCTGAGTTTGCCAACCCAGATTGAGGATTTTCCATGGTGATGGTATTATTGGGGGGTGGTGTCGGTGGTGCAGGTAACGCTGCCGGTAATCCCCTCGCAAATTCTTGCAAGGCTTTGCTCACATACTCTACAATCATTTGCTTTAGCCGATCGTGTTCCATCGTTTAATCATTATTATCATTGTTGTTATTGGATCTTTCTGGGGATTGTTCCCTTGAACCACGTGGGGTTCCTGAAGGCGATGGAACTGGGATTCCATTCCTTTGCTGGTTGTTGTCGTTTGACTTTGACATAGTTCAGAGGATATCGCTTGAAAAGCAAACAAAGATTATCAGATTCCCGAAAAACGAAACCAATTTGTTTAACCAGAGAATTGGATTCTTTGCCCAAAGCTATTTTCAGAAGAACATGGGTTTCTGATAACCAAAGAATAAGATTATAATTGTAGGCAAACTTGTAAATGGAAAGCAGTAAGATGCACAAAAAGTAAGTATATTGCAATAGTAGTTCGAATGTTTTTTCTCCCTCTTTACAGGTTATATTTTTCTCCTTTATATAGGGAATTATCTAAAATAACGTCTACCTTTTTTGGTGATTGAGCAGTAATGACTAATAATAAATCTAATGTAACGTTATAATGAATCAACCGTAGTTGTTGAGTGAATGTTGTGTACCGTATGGATCTCTAATTTGAAGATCTCTGAATCTGCCCTTTATTCTGTCCAAATACACTTTTGACCGTCTCTTCATGTTCTCAATCAGGTTGAGACTTCCGTAGCTAATTAACCCATGGATGTGATTTGTCGTGCCTCTTTGCCTTGTACCTCTTCTTAGAGTCCCATCCAGCCGTCGTGTCTTCATTTCTCCACGTAGACTACTGAGTCATCAAGATTTATTACACGTGTGAAGCTCTTTTTTTACCAATACAATGCTGAGGGACTGATTCTGAGTGATGTTACGCTTGAGGGGCAGTTTATTATTCATGTTTTTGCCCGAGTGGCTACTTATGACTCATATCATTTATCACTAAACTTCTTGGACATTTTATCAAAACTGTTGGAAGTTACATATTTTCAAAGGATTTTAACTTTAATCGGCTTTTTAAGCGTGATAATTTAATGTATACACTGTTGGAAAGAAAGACTCTGCTTATTGTAAATTGATGATTTGACTTTATGTGTTTCTTACTGCTCAGACGTGATTTATTTTCATTACTACTGAGTTGGCGTACTCACATTACTCCCTGCACCTTGTGTGCAGATCCAGGTGCTAGGGCAGAGTGAGTTGTCTATCTGTTCCAGAGACTTCTCGGAGATTTTGTGAGGTAGCTGCACGCGTCCGCAGCCCTGCTCTCTCCTGCTTACTATTATAGAGTTTATTTTTCAGACTTGTATATTTTCTGTAGATGCTCATGACCAGTGACTACGGGGTCTTGGGGTTGTATTTTAAACATATGGTGTAGCTTTGTCTATTTTAAAGGTAATTTAAATGAACCTTTATGGCTTTTCAGTTTAGAAATTATATAAATGAAAGATTCTTTAAGCTGAGTGTTAATTTGGCTGCCCTAGTTCCATGATAGGCGCCATCACGACTAGTTTAGATTTGGGGTCGTGACATGTATATATCACTAAAAAGTTTTCTTACCCCTCACATTAAATATTTAATTCAGGTTAGTTTAGTCATACTAGTTATTTTTATATAGAATTTAGTATTTTCCTAATGGGCGTGCCAAAAGAAAATGGTCACTTATTGCGGACCGGAAGGAGTAATAAAGTAGCTTCAACTTTAAGAAGCAACGTAAGTTTGATTCTAAATTGGAGGAAAAATAATTTGGACAAAGATTTTGAATTCTTCAAAAGTAGTTTTCTATCGGGACTCAATAATTGTCACGATCCAAATTCCCAACCTTAGGGATCGTGATGGCGCCAAACACCACACTTGCTAGGCAAGCCAATGTCAGAATTCGATTAACCACTTTCTATTATTTATCCATATAGACATAATAAAATAATCTAAAGTAAACTAAGTCTATTGGCTTTTAATGAATGATTCCCAATATAATAAATAGAAATAAATAATTAATTAATTAAACCGAGCCACGAAACTAATCATATAAATGAATCTAGAACTACCCCAGAGTCTGGTGTAACAATTCACGAACTACTAAAGAATACTACAAATAGTGGGCTGAGAAATAGTATAATTGTTCTGAATATAATAAATAGTGGGCTGGCTAGTACCTGGATCTGCACAAAAGAGTGCATCATGTAGTATCAGTACAACCGACCCCATGTACTGAGTAAGTGCCGAGCCTAACCTCAACGAAGTAGTGACGAGGCTACGACGGGGCATTAACAACATATACATGTGACAATAATATATACAATAACACAATAAAACAATTCTACATGAACAAGAAAAATATGACCAAGACAATAAATATAAAGCAAGGAAATCTAAACAAATAATTAAGTACTGCAACAACAATGAAATAACTCAACCGCCTTTTCCAGGCCTTAGCTATAACCAACTGTCAAATAATTTCCAAGTTTCCAAACTTTAATAGTAATATAAAATAGTAAGTTTTCAAATCTTTGTTTTTCTTTGAAAATCAGTAAAAATATAAATGTCCTCCCTTATCGCTCCTTGTTGCGGCGTGCAACCCGCTCCCACCTGTCCACCCTTATTGCTCCTCCCTAAATATATCACCCTTATTACTCTTTTTGCGGTGTGCAACTCGATCCCACCTGTCCACCCTTATCACTCCTTGTGGCAGCGTGCAACCCGCTCCCACCAGACATCATATCAATTTATTCATAATTTCAAAATTCAAGTCAAAGCCTTTCACAGTATTTATGTCTCGACAACTGTAAACAGAACAAGTTTCACTTTAAATAACAGTAAAAGCAGAATAAGAAATAATGACAATAAAACAATGATTGTTCCAACCTTTATTTTATGAACAGTAAAACATGCATATTCTCCCTTATCATTGTCTTGTTGCGGAGTGCAACCCGATCCCACTTATTCACAATATCACAATCAATTTATTCACCCGTATCACAATAAATTACCCACCCTTATCACAGCCCCTCTTATCACAACCCCCTTATCACAATCAATTTTGTTTAATCATCAAAAACTTTCACAGTTCAGGCCATGCCTTTCACAACACCTTTATTTCAACAATTGCAAACAGAAAACAATATAGCTCGTAAGCTTCAACCAATATCATTTTACAATAAAACCAACCAGAATATATGTCACGCCCCGAAATCCCACCATCGGGTCGTGATGGCGTCTAATGTTGAACCCACTAGACAAGCCAACGTGAATAAATAAACTAGCATATTAACATAAATTTAATAGGATAAACTAAATGACTCACAATTTAACAGCGGAAATAAAAATTGTTTCAAGCTAAATAAGGACGACATAATACATTGACGCATAATTTTCCCAAAACCTGGAGTCACAAACTGCCTATAAGAGTGCTAAATACATAACTGAAAGGAAATACATGTCTGCCTCTTAAACTGGAGGAAAAATAAGAAAGAATCCAAGACAAAGGGATGGAAGAGACGCCAAGGCCCACGAACCCCACCGGGTATACCTTGAAGCCTCTACGATAGCTGGAAGTCTCTCCCACTAATGATGTCCTCCGGTTTCGGCTGCGTAATCTGCACAACATAAAGAAGTGCAGGTGTAGCATCAGTAGAACCTACCCCATGTACTGAGTAAGTGCCGAGCCTAACCTCGGCGAAGTAGTGACGAGGCTAAGACACGACAACAAAGTGTACCTGTGCAGTTCAATAATATAGCAGAAATTAAACAAGAATACAATTACAGGGAAAACATGCTGGGGGGTAAGAGATGAAAAATACTGAAATGACAGAAATAAAAACAACAGTCTGAAATATCTGAAAATAATCACGGGAAATGACAACACAGATTAAACAGTGAAGGATGCGGCACGACATGTCCCATCATGCATAATAACAATGTAAAACACGGCACAGAATGTCACCTCGTGCATAATCAATATAAACACAGCACGAAATGTCCCCTCGTGCATAATAATAATATAAACATGGCACGGAATGTCCCCTCGTGCATAATAACAATATAAACATGGCACAGAATGTCCCCTCGTGCATAATCAATGTAAAAAATGGCACGGAATGTCCCCTCGTGCGAATAACAATATAAACATGGCACAGAATGTCCCCTCATGCATAATCAATGTAAAACATGGCATGGAATGTCCCCTCGTGCATAATAACAATATAAACATGGCACGAAATGTCCCCTCATGCATAATAACAATATGAACATGGCACGGAATGTCCCCTCATGCATAAATACTCTTCCTTATCCAAACAGCAACCACAAACAAGGGAAAGAAAATAAACAGAGTAAAAATAGAAATCCCGGCAACGGAACATCGATTAAACCATAAAATCCCGGCAAGGGAACATCAATTAAAAAATCAAATCCCGGCAAGGGAACATCAATTAAACAATTAAATCCAGGCAAGGGAACTATACAACGATGACCCGGCAAGGGTACATTTCAATAGCTCCTTCTCTTTCTTTCACTTTCATTTCCATAATTTACCCTATTACTCGAGCCAATGCTCTAAAGGATGTAATTATCTCATATTCCTTTATCATTCGTTTCACAATTTGAGCCAATGCTCCAAGGATGAGATTATCTCATATCTCCTCATTATTCGTTTTACAATTTGAGCCAATGCTCCAAATATGATTAACGCTCACAATATCTTCACATGCTCATTTACATCATATAGGGATCATCAATTAAGCATAGGAATTACAACAAAATCGGAATATTCACGATATAGGGACTCATGGTCATGCTAGACACCAATGTATAGATACTCGTCACCATGCCTATACATCATATTTGACAATTAGCAAATAGCAGATAATACTCAACTCATATTCCCTCAAGCTAAGGTTAAACCAAACACTTACTCGGGTCCAAAATATACCAATCAACCCTCTAACACCACCTTTCCATTAGAATTCAACTCCGGAATAGTATTATCTAGGCATAATCAACTCAAGTATATCAATAAGGACTCAATAATTCAACTACATAGTCTATTTACCCATCTCCATGCATTCTTTCAAAATAACTAAATTTGGCCCCGGGCCCGCTTGGTCCAAACACAAGGCTTGGACCAAAACCATGTCACCCATTCACCCACGAGCCCGAATATATAATTTGTTTTCAAATTCGACCCAAAAACGAGGTCTTAATCAAGGAAATTCAAAAGGGGCTAACTCCACCCAAATTCCAGATTTTCTACTCTAATTTGCATGTTTTAGGCTTAGGAATTCATTAATTATAGATGAAAAATGAAGGAAATGAGTTAAAATTTACTATCCCAAGAAGGTTTGGTGAAGGATGGCTTCAATGGATGCCTAAGGGCTTTGGAGAAGAAGAAGTTCGTTATTTTCTAAGTGAATCCCGTAGCTACTGGTTCTGGAAATATTTATATACCACTGGGAAAAATTGTGCATCGCGATCGCGGGAATGGGTATGCGATCGCAGAGAGTTTGGTTCCTACACTCTGCGATCACGGCTAAAAGAATGTGATCGCGAAGAAGAACCAGGGATCCCCCCTCACTGCGATCGTGAAGATTACCTAGCCAGCCCCCACCTAGACCCCCTATGCCTCTATGGGATCGCGAATTGTGCTATGCAATCGCATAGAGGAACCGAAATCCTCCTAAACCTAACTCTATGCGATCGCAGAGGAACCTACCCGATCGCATAGAGAAAATCGTAAAACACCAGCAACAACTCAAAAAAATCAGATTTTCCATGTTTTTATACCCCGTTAACTACCCGAAACTCACCTGAGCCCTCGGGTCTCAAAAACAAAAACACACACGACTCCCAAATCATCCTACGGACTTATTCAAGCATTCAAATTGCTAATATAACATCATATACATCGAATTAAACCTCAAAATCATTGAATACTATCAAATTTCATAAAACATCAAATTTCCCATTTCAAGTCCGAAACACGTCAAACGAAATCCGTTTCAACCAAGCTTTACAGAAAGCGCTTAAACCATATATAAGACCTGTACCGGGCGCCGGAACCAAAATACGGGCCCGATACCATCACTTTCTAATCAAATTTCATTTCGAATTTCCTTAAATATTTTCAGAAAACAATTTCACTCAAAAATTCATTTATCTGGCTTGGGACCTCGGAATTCGATTCCGGGCATACGCCCAAGTCCCATATTTTCCTACGGACCCTTCGAGACCATCAAATCACGGGTAAGTGTCCGTTTACCCAAAATACTGACCGTAGTCAAATTTATTCATTTTAATATCAAGTGTTAGCATTTTTTTACAGAATTTCATATTTAAGTTGTTCAGCTACGCGCCCGGACTTTGCACGCAAATCGAAGAACTACAAATGAGGTTTTCAAGGCCTCGGAAGTACGGAATGGGTAATAAAATATGTGATGACCCTTTGGGTCGTCACAATATATGTAAACACCGTAACGCTGTCAACCTAGCTGAATCTTTATGTACTATGATAGAATAAGAGAACAGCCAACACTTTTAACACACTTGCAACAACAATTGGCAATAATCGATTGAAATCAAATAGCCACGTAAACCTCAACAGTCCTAAGACAGTTAAACTGCAATTCTCATAACTTCCTCAATATTATCAATGAAAGCAACAGGAACATAAATATATATGTGCCTCGTAGAAACAATGCCAAACTACTCAACCATTCTATACCACAAGGGAACCAAATAAGAAACAAATACTCTTTCCAAAATAACCACAACAATATCTAACAACAATGTAATAAGTCCAAGTAATCGTAGAAACAATAATGAACATAGAACAATTAAGCCAGAAATCAATTAACTTGGGAACGAGGAAGGGATCATGTTTAACAGACCATTTGGTGGTGGATAGATACTCGTCACCTCACCTATACACCACACACATGCATTTCACATAGCAAAAAAGTGGTGACTCCCATTCCCTCAAGTCAAAGTTAGACCAAACACTTACCTCAAATTCGCAGGCCACTCACTTCTCAATTATAGATTTTCCCTTTGAATTCACCTTCAATACACTCAAATCTAACCATAATTAACTTAATATCATTAATTAATGCTAAACAAACTAACTTTACTTAAAATTATAATTTTTCCTAAGTTTTCTCAAAAAAAGTAAACATCAGACCCCGGGCCCGCTTGGGTCTAAACTCGGGGTTCGGACCAAATTACGTTTACTCATTCACCCATGAACTCAAATATACAATTATTTTCAAGATCTGACCTCAATTCGAGGTAAATATTCGATGTTTACAAAATTCCCTAATTCTACCCAAACCTTCAATTTTTATCATGAAAATTCTTAATTTTTGATTTAAAAATGATGAAAAACAATGAGTAATTGAAAGATTAAAGTTTAGAATTGATTACATATGACTTGGGGGTGATATTTGGTGAAGAAATTCGTTGCTAGAGTTGTGGGGTTCGAAAATTTGAAGAAGAAGAAGTCTGCACGTTTTATATATATTTTTCTCCTAGCTGTTCTACCTCGTTTCTCATGCTAAACATTCCCGAAAATCGATTTTTATATCTCCAATGAATGTTTTGGGAAATTCTAGTCAAGTTAGGGTTTTGAATCACTCAATTTGACCTTATAATAAAGGAGATATGTAGGTTTTAATATTTGTAAATAGTGCAGATTTTTAATACGCCGTCAGTGGCAATTTCGTAATTAACATTAAAAATCTGGTAACCTTAGTAAAATGACCAAAAAATCTTCATACGATGTCCAAATTCAATGATTCTTTTTGCTACGAGTCCGTAATTATGATACGGATCTAATACTTCATTCAAAACAGAAATCGGAGCTCATTTGTTCAATATGATATCATTTATGCTTGAACAAACGACGTCGAAGCATAAGAAAGAACGAGCGCAACACAACCCAAACCTATTTGAAACTCACCCGAGCCCTCGGGGCACTAAACAAACATGCACACAATTCTAAAAGTATCGTACGGACTTGCTCGTGCGATCAAATCATGAATATAACATGTAAAAGTATGAATTAAACCTCAAAACTCATTATTTTTCTCAAGAACACTTAAAGTTCACTATTTATCAACCGGATGCCCGAATCACGTCAAACGAACTCCATTTTTCACCAAATTTCATAGGCCAGGCCTAAATATCATAAAAAAACCTATATCGAACTCCGGAACCACAATACGGGCCCGATACCAACGATTTCAAACATAAATTCCTTTCTTTATTTCATCAATATTTCACCAAAACAATTTCTTTCAAAAATTGATTTCTAACGCTTGGGACCTCGGAATTCATTTTCGGGCATACGCCCGAGTCCTATATTTTTCTACAGACCTCCCGGAATTGTTGAAACACGGATCCGGGTCCGTTTACTAAAAATGTTGACCAAAGTCAATTTTAATAAAATTTTTAACTCTAGAAATTACTATTTCTCATATTTTCACATAAAAGCTTTCCGGTTTCACGCCCGGACTGCGCATGCAAATCGAGGTATTTAAAATTAACCTTTTTAGGGCTATTAATACTAGAATAGAGTCTAATTTCACAGAATGACCCTTGGGTCATCACAATCTCCACCCCTAAAACTAATGTTCGTCCTCGACCGGACATAGAAAATTACCTGAAATGGCAAACATAACCGACCCTGCATCCTCAAAACACCATCATCTCCAACTATAACCTGCTTGGTATCACCGTGGCAAATTGTGTCCCTAAGAGCCGCCAAATGTGGTTCATCATCCTGTCGCTCCCGAATACGCTCAAATAGGGAAGACCGAGCGACTGTACAAACTAGAACACTGCTGGGGAAATATCCAACCTCACGAACTGATTAGCCAACGTCTGAATGTCTAAAGCTAACGGTCTCTCACCAACTGGAATATACGCAAGGCTGCACATACTCACCGCCTCTATTTTCTTAATGGTTATTCATAGCAAATTAAAGAATTATCAAACAACTTCACATTAGCAATAATCTCCTTTCAAACATTCACAATACTGATAACGAGATGCGATTCATGAAGACCCCATAATTATATACCCGACTTAACATGTCTCATTTAACGTCACACGGGCGGCACATATCTTGTAGGTCAAAGCTCAATAATTATAACACGGATTTAGTAAACTATGCACAGTTAATTAATTACTTTATTTATTTATCTAGTTATTATTAGTATTACTTTTATTATTATTTATTCATTTATTAAGATTATTATCATTATTTTTTATACATAAATTGTTGAATCAGCCTAACAGGCATGACTCCCTATCGGTACTATAACAAAATTTTAATTCATAAGGGAGACTTTAAAGACAAGAATTTCAGTCACCAGGACCTCGTCCTTACATAAATTCCATTGCGGCTCGTCTCCCGATTTAAACAACTCAAATCATATTAAAATGTGAGGATCTTGTCCTCAATTCTGAATCACAAGCAATATGCGTATTGTGCCAATCGAAACATTCTATTTCCTTCCTTTAAATATTTTTCGTGAAACAAAATTCCAACATGTAATGATTGACGCAACTATGTCCATAGAATCTCTTAATACAAGCATTCACATAAGTAGATTTTTTAGTTAAGAAGCTCGCCCGAGAGTAGAGCATATTAGAAGAATTTTATTACTTATGCATAACCGTATTAAGTTCAGGAAATCATCACTTTATACAAATTAGAGATTGTTCTTGTAATGACACTATTTAATGTAACAACCTCAGTCATACCATGGAAAATATATCATCAGGCTAGGTCTCCACCTCTAGGAATATAACCTCCACTTTTGACATTATGACCCCTTTTTCCCTAGCTGGTCATGTAATTGAGTTGTAACTGCAATGGGGCACGTAGCCTGAGTGCACTGATGAATTATGACTCTCCCAAATCTAGAACAATTCCTACCACTAGCCGAAATAAATTATTATATTGCCCTGAGTCGCACAAAATTTTTACAATCATAATTGAGTTCTTTAATGAGTCTGGGGACCCCCTCTGGCTATATGAACTAATGTACGAGTATAACAGGCTAACTTATCAAACCTGATGGCATATCTTGACACCTTCATGGTGACCTAACGCAACTGTTCAAACCCTATGCGCCATATATTATGGAGAGTCCGAGAAGCAATTATTTCAAAAGCATTTATGAGAACTGAGTCAAGTAATTGATGCTGCATTGGCTGGTCATCCTCTTTGTAGGCTTTTCACAAACACCGACAGCCTATTTATTCTTTTACTATGTTAACTCTACACTGCTGAGCTACCCCTTTTATTCATATACTTTTTCATCATTCTTTTGGGGTAACTCTCATCTCTATTGATGCACAATTATCCCAAAAGTAGAGCTCTATACAGATAAACCTTGGCACAAACCATATAGTCTAGAAGCTTGTAAACCACTATACTCCCTCTGGAGCACCCCAAAATTCGCAATCGTGACTTTCACGCTGAGTAAACCTTCTGTAGATTTAAAGTTTGTTATATAACACCTTTGGTACTAAGGTATAGGGTTATTAAGGTGGCAGACATATCGTAAGTCCCGGCTTTCTCTCTTGCAAAATCTCAAGCCTTATACCTTCCAAGCCCAAACCGATATAACACATGACCTCGCAATATACTCCTTGACAATGGACTTCCCTACTTGGCACGAAACCATAGGTCACAATGTCTGATAATTCACAATGTTAAACTTCACAGCTCCTATAAATCAACCCCGTTGCTTTCAACTATTTCCTTGTTTTGCAATACTGGAGTAGCTATGAATCCTTTTGGAATCTGTATTAGTCCCACATGTACCGACTGAGCTAGAACCTCCGCATCTAGATCCATTTGAGACTGTAGAATAGGTATTGATGTTCGAGCTTTAGACTGAGCTCTGCTTCTGTCTCTTCCCCTAATCGTAGTAGTCATTGGGGCATCACCTCTTGTCCGATTGTAGTCACTTTGCGTGTTGTCGAGATTTGTGAGAGGACAAGAATAGACAAGTTCAATCATCAATGGTAGAATAAATTCACACGATGGAGTAAAATAGAAGTGAAATTGTTCCTAGCTTCATAGCCTCTGAGAGATAAGTACAGACGTCTCCGTACCGAACCTTCATACTCTACCAAGTTTGTTCGTGAATTGTGAGACCTAGGCAACCTAGTGCTCTGATACCAACTTTTCATGACCCAAATTCCCAACCTTAGGGATCGTGATGGCATCTAACACCACACTTGCTAGGCAAGCCAATATTAGAATTCGATTAACTACTTTCTATTATTTACCCATTTAGACATAATAAAATAATCTAAAGTAAACTGAGTCTATTGGCTTTTAATGAATGATTTCCAATATAATAAAGAGAAATAAATAATTAATTAATTAAACCGAGCCATGAAACTAATCGTATAAATGAATCTAGAACTACCCCAGAGTATGGTGTCACAATTCACGAACTACTAAAAAATACGACAAATACTGAGCTGAAAGAAATAGTATAACTATTCTGAATATAATAAAATAGTGTATATAAAATAGGAGAAGACTCTCAAAATCTGCGAACGCCGGCAGATATACCTCGTGTCTCTGAATAAATAGATAGCTGCTCTAAAAATCTCCACTGCTGGCTAGTAGCTGGATCTGCACAAAATAGTGCAGAGTGTAGTATCAGTACAACCGACCCCATGTACTGAGTAAGTGCCGAGCTTAACCTCAACGAAGTAGTGACGAGGCTACGGCGGGGCATTAACAACATATAACCTGTGACAATAATATATACAATAACACAATAAAACAAATCTACACGTACAAGAAAAATATAACTGAGACAATAAATATAAAGGAAGAAGGAAATCTAAACAAATAATTAAGTACTGCAACAACAATGAAATAACTCAGCCGCCTTTTCCAGGCCTCAGCTATAACCAACTCTCAAATAATTTCCAAGTTTCCAAACTTTAACTTTAAATAAAAGTAGTGCTAAAATATGAAAAATAGTAATATAAAATAGTAAGTTTTCAAATCTTTGTTTTTCTTTGAAAATCAGTAAAAATATAAATGTCCTCCCTTATCGCTCCTTGTTGCGGCGTGCAACCCACTCCCACCTGTCCACCCTTATTGCTTCTCCCTAAATATATCACCCTTATTACTCCTGTTGCGGCGTGCAATCCGATCCCACCTGTCCACCCTTATCACTCCGTGTTGCATCGTGCAACCCTCTCCCACCAGACGTATCATATCAATTTATTCATAATTTCACAATTCAAGTCAAAGCCTTTCACAATATTTATGTCTCGACAATTATAAACAGAACAAGTTTCACTTTAAGCAACAGTTAAAGCATAATATAAATAATAACAATAAACAATGAGTATTCCAACCTTTATTTTATGTGTCACGCCCCAAAATCCCACCATAGGGCCGTGATGGCATCTAACGTTGAACCCGCTAGACAAGCCAACGTGTATAGATAAACTAGCATATTAACATCAATTTAATCGGATAAACTAACGGTTTACAATTTAACAGCGGAAGTAAATATGATTTCACGCTAAATAAGGGCAACATAATACAACCACGCGTAAATTTTCCCAAAACCTGGAGTCACAAACTCACGAACTGTCTATAAGAGTGCTAAATATAAGTCTGGAAGGAAATACATGTCTGCCTCTGAAGCTAGAGGAAAAATAAGACAGAATGGAAGATAAAAGGGATGGAAGAGACGCCAAGGCCCACGAACGCCAGCGGGTATACCTCGAAGCCTCTATCATAAGCTGGAAGACACTCCCACTAATGTTGTCCTCCGAGTCCGGCTGCATAATCTGCACAACATAAAGAAGTGCGGGTGTAGCACCAGTACAACCGACCCCATGTACTGAAGTGTCGAACCTAACCTCCGCAAAATAGTGACGAGGCTAGGACACGACAATAAAGTGTACCTGTGCAGTTCAACAATATAGCAGAAACTAAACAAGAATACCATTACGGGGAAAACATGTTGGGTGTAAGAGATAGCAAATACTAAAATGACAGAAGCAACAGTCTGAAATATCTAAAAATAATAACGGGAATTGACAACACAGATTAAACTGTGAAGGATGCGGCACGACATGTCCCATCGTGCATATTAACAATGTAAAACACGGCACGAAATGTCCCCTCGTGCATTATCAATGTAAAACATGGCATGGAATGTCCCCCCGTGCATAATAACAATATAAACATGGCACGGAATGTTCCCTAGTGCATAATAACAATATAAACATGGCATAGAATGTCCCCTCGTGCATAATCAATGTAAAACATGGCACGGAATGTCCCCTCGTGCATAATAACAATATAAACATGGCACGGAATATCCCCTCGTGCATAGTCAATGTAAAACATGGTACTGAATGTCCCCTCGTGCATAATAACAATGAAACATGGCACGTAATGTCCCCTCGTACATAATAAATATAAACATGGCGCGGAATGTCCCCTCGTGCATAATAACAATATAAACATGGCACGACATCACCCTTCGTGCTTTAACACTCTTCCTCACCCAAACATCAATCACAAACAAGGGCAAGGAAATAAACAGAGTAAAAATAGAAATTCTGACAAGGGAACATCAATTAAATAATTAAATCCCCGCAAGGGAACATTAATTAAACAATTAAATCCCGGCAAGGGAACAATAACAGTAATCTCAACATCCCAATAAGGGAAACAATATCAAAGCAACAATGACCCTGCAAGGGGATATTTTAGTAGCTCTTTCTCTTTCTTTCACTTCATTTCATAATTTACTCTATTACTTGAGCCAATGCTCCAAAGGATACAATTATCTTATATAACTTCATCATTCGCATTACAATCTGAACCAATGCTCCAAAGGATACAATTATCTTATATACCTTCATCATTCACATTACAATCTGAGCCAATGCTCCAAAGGATACAATTATCTCATATATCTTCATCATTCGTATTACAATCTGAGTCAATGCTCCAACAGAGTTTAAAGATTACAATTCCCTTCACATACTCTTCACAACATATAGAAATCATCAATTAAGCATTGAAATTACCACAAAATCAGAATATTCAAAATATAAGGACTCACGGTCATGCTAGACACCAATGTATAGATACTCGTCACCATGCCTATACATCGTATTTTACAATTATCAAGTAGCAAATTATACTCAACTCCTATTCCCTTAAGTTAAAGTTAGACAAAACACTTACCTCGGGTCCGAAGTATAGCAATCAACCCGAAACCACACGTTTTTCACGAGAATCCGACTCCAAATAGCCCAACTCTATTCAAATAAATTTCATACTGTAAATAACATCTCATGCATTGATTCTACTATTAAATTTAAGGTTACGACGCGAAATTATGTCAAATAACAAAAACGCCCCTCAGGCCAGCATCTTAGAGTCGGGTAAATTTTACATTTTTCATAACCCTCGTACTCTCACAAGTCTAGCCATATAAGAATCTCTCAAATCGAAGGTCAATTACCCACTCAAATCCCAATTTTAGAAAAACCCAAGTTCTACCCAAAACACCCAATTTTCACCCATGGAAATCTTTGATTTCAAGTTGAGAACATGTTAAATGATGTTAATGATTGAAATAAATGAGTAAAAACCAACTTACAACTGATTTGGAAGAGTCTTGTTCTTGGAAAAATCGCCTAAGAGTGTTTGAGTTTGAGAAAATATGAAATATGAAGTCAAAATTCAGTTTTTGTACAGTGCAGGCTACTGCTTGGTATGGGAATTGCGAACAGGGGTTCGCAATTGCGAACCCTTCAGACATTCCCAGCCTTCGCATTTGCGAACCTCTTGGTCGCATTTGCGATCAGGCCTGCCCAGATCAATCTTCGTATTTGCGAACCTCTTGGTCGCATTTGCGATCAGGCCTGCCTAGACCAAACTCCGAATTTGCGATGAGTAGCTCGCATTTGCGAGTTCGCATTTGCGATGCTGGCTTCGCAAATGCTAAGCCTGCAGATTAGTCACACCAGTAGATTTCCAAGTTCAAAAATGCAATCTGTGGCCTATCCAAAACTCACCCGAGCCCTCGGGGCTCCAAACCAAATACACACACTACCTCAGAAACATCCTATGAACTTATCTGTGCGATCAAATCACTAAAATAACATAATATCTATCGAATTAACCTCAAAATCAATGAATTTTATCAAACTTCATAAAACATCAAATTTTCCATTTTAAGTTCGAAACACGTCAAACGAAATCTGTTTTCAACCAAACTTTACAGAAAGGACTTAAACCATATATAAGACTTGTACCAGGCGCCGGAACCAAAATACGGGCCCGATACCATCACTTTCTATTCAGATTTCATTTTCATTTTCCTTAAATACTTTCAGAAAACAATTTTACTCAAAAATTCATTTTGCGGGCTTGGGACCTCAGAATTCGATTCCGGGCATACTCCCAAGTCCCATATTTTCCTACGGACCCTCTAGGACCGTCAAATCACGGGTCCGGGTCCGTTCACCCGAAATGTTGATCGAAGTCAAATTTATTCATGTTAATATTAAATCTTAGCATATTTAACAGAATTTCATTTTTAAGTTGTCCGGCTACGCGCCCGGATTGTGCACACAAATCGAGGGAAATACAAATGAGATTTTCAAGGCCTCGGGAGTACGGAATGGGGTAATAAAACAGGTAATGACCCCTTGGGTCGTCACATTCTCCACCTCTAAAACAACTGTTCATCCTCGAATGGACAGAAGAAGGAATTACCTGAGTCGGGAAATCAATAAGAGTAACGGCTCCGCATATCGGACTCGGACTCCCAGGTCAATGCCTCAGGAGACTGACCTCTCCACTGAACACGAACAGAAGGGACACTCTTGGATCTCAACTGACGAATCTGCCGGTCTAGAATAGCTACTGGCACCTCCTCATAAGATAAGTCCTTGTCCAACTGGCCAGTGCAGAAATCTAACACGTGGGCTGGATCGCCGTGATACCTCCGAAGCATGGACACATGAAAAACTGGGTGTACGGCTGATAAGCTAGGCGGCAATGCAAGTTTATAACCCACCTCTCCCACTCGATCAAGAATCTCAAACGGACCAATGAATTTAGGGCTAAGCTTGCCCTTATTCCCAAATCTCATCACGCCTTTCATAGGCGACACTCGGAGCAATACTTGCTCACCAACCATGAAAGCCACGTCTCTAACCTTACGATCTGTATAACTCTTTTTCCTGGACTGAGCTGTACGAAGCCTATCCTGAATGATCCTGACCTTGTCCAAGGCCTCCTAAACCATATCTGTACCCAAAAATGGAGCCTCTCCCGGCTCAAACCATCGAACCGGAGATCAACACCGCCAATAATATAAGGCCTCATAAGGAGCCATCTGGATACTCAACTAGTAGCTGTTGTTGTAGGCAAACTCTGCTAAAGGCAACAACTGATCCCATGATCTTCCAAAGTCAATAACACAAGCTTGGAGCATATCCTCATATATCTGAATGGTCCGCTCGGACTGTCCATCCGTCTGAGGATGAAATGTTGTGCTCAACTCCACCTGGGTGCCTAATTCTCGCAGAACTGCTCTTCCAGAAATGCGAGGTAAATTGTGCGCCCCGATCCAAAATGATAGATATCGGCACACCATGAAGGCGAACAATCTCCCAGATATAGATCTCAGCTAACCTCTCGGATGAATAGGAAACTGCCACAGGAATGAAATGCGCTGACTTGGTCAGCCTATCAACAATGACCCAAACTGCATTGAACTTCTTCCGGGTCAACGGAAGTCCAGTAACAAAGTCCATAGTGATCCTCTCCCACTTCCACTCGGGAAGCTCAATCCTCTAAAATAAACCACCAGGCCTCTAATGCTCATACTTAACCTGTTGACAGTACAAACATCGCCCAACATATGCCACGATATCCTTCTTTATTTACGCCACCAATAATGCTGCCGAAAATCCTGATACATCTTTGCGGCGCCCGGATGAATAGAGTAGCGGGAGCTATGGGCCTCCTCTAAAATCAACTCTCGAATCCCATCAACATTGGGCACACAAACTCGCACCTGCAATCTCAAAACACCATCATCATCTAAGGTCACCTACTTGGCACCTCCGCACTGCACAGTGTCTCTAAGGACACACAAATGAAGAACGAGCGACCGTAAAAGCCAAAACTCGACTAGGCTCATAAATATCTAACCTCACAAACCGATTGGCAAAAGCCTGAATATCTGATCACGCTCAACTATGTCCAAATAAAAGATTAAACAGGCGTTGCATATATAATCCGGGGTATTATGCCCAGAGTCGATCCCACAGGGAATTTACGTATCAATCAAGTCTTTAGCATACGCAACTTTTACTCAATCAATCTTCTCAAGACTTTATAATATAAATTGGTGATGTTTTACTAATTCTACTGACA
>ML380778.1:0-12909 GCA_005239525.1 Nicotiana knightiana | reverse complement strand
CCATCAGCTGCCTTGGGCCCTGGTCCATAGGATTTACCTGAGTATCTGCAGGTAAAGTTCCATCAGGACGATTGTTCACTGCCATAGATATCTGGCCCAACTGTACTTCAATATTTTTAATAGCTGCATCATGTACATCTACTCTCTCACTGATTTTGGCATTTGACCCAATAACCTGCTGCATCATAGCTTCTAACCTGGAAAACCCATCTTCTTGCTTTCCCCCCTGTTGATGCCGAGGAGGGTAGTATGCTTGTTGTTGATTCTGATGGTTATAACCTTCTGGCCTCTGATACGGTGTTGCATTACCTTGTTGTCCCCTGACACCCATATTTCCACTGTTCTGCTGTTGGTGGGGTGGTCTATATGGTTGAACGTGCTGACCCCAGTTCTGCCCCCTTGTCTCTGGCTTCCATAATTCGAAACATAATTCATATTTCGAGATAAGGAGGGTGGTGACATTCTGCATTCCAGTGATTACCAAGTGGTTGACTAATGCAAGATATGCATAAGCCCCCATTGGTTGTGTCTACGATGTGTACCTGCTGCTTTTGTCCTGATTCTTCCACCTTCTTAGTAAGTATACTCATCTGTGTTATCAAGGTGGCCACGTTCTCTGCAATAGAATTAGATGGATCGAATGGCACTGAGTGAACTACAGGAGTAATGGGTGCATTCCTTGTTGTCCATCCTGAATTCTGTGCCATTTTATCAAGTAAGATTTGACTTTCTCTCCACGTTTTGCTCAAGAATGCTCCACCAGCCGAAGCATCAACATTTGCTTTAACAGTATCAGCCAAACCCATATAAAAATGCTGCCCCAACATCTGCTCTGGAATACCATGATGTGGACAGATAACCAGCATCCCCTTAAATCGTTCCCATGTCTCTTGCAGTGTTTCAACTGGTTTCTGTCTGAAGCTCAAGATTTCATCAATTTGTTGAGCAGTCTTGTTGGGTGGATGAAACTTGTTCACGAATTGTTTGACTAACTCCTCCCATGTGGTAATGGAATTGATGGGGAGTGAGTTTAGCCAAGTCTGGGCAGCGCCAGTCACTGAGAATGGAAACAACAACAGTTTTATTGCCTCCTGAGTGACGTTTGGCTGCCTCTGTGTTTTGCAAATTGACAGGAAGTTTTTCAAATGCTGCTGGGAGTCTTCGATGTATGACCCTGAGAATAGTCCCTTTTTCTGCAATAAGTGCAGCATATTGTTTGTTATCTGGAAGGAGTCGACCTGTATCTGAGGGACCAGTATCACAGTGGCCAAATTCTCAGCTGTGGGTTGTGCCCAGTCATATAACAGAGCCTCTTCCCCTATTTGAGCGACTGGGTCTACCACATCATCCCAATTATTGTTCCGGTTGTGTAGATTTTCCATGTCGGTTTCAATTTTTTCGATTTGTGGTTGATGTTTGCTTTTCCTGTTGGTCCGGTTTAGGGACTTGAAAACTTTCTCGGGGTCTGATAAGGCTTCAACTACTTCACCTGTCCTCGATGAGTTTCTAGGCATGCACCTGCAACACGTTAGGAAACGTTAAACTTTCAATANTCTCTTGCAGTGTTTCAACTGGTCTCTGTCTGAAGCTCAAGATTTCATCAATTTGTTGAGCAGTATTGTTGGGCGGATGAAACTTGTTCACGAACTGTTTGACTAACTCCTCCCATGTGGTAATGGAATTGATGGGGAGTGAGTTTAGCCAAGTTTGGGCAGCGCCAGTCACTGAGAATGGAAACAACAACAGTTTTATTGCCTCCTGAGTGACGTTTGGCTGCCTCTGTGTTTTGCAAATTGACAGGAAGTTTTTCAAATGCTGCTGGGAGTCTTCGATGTATGACCCTGAGAATAGTCCCTTTTTCTGCAATAAGTGCAGCATATTGTTTGTTATCTGGAAGGAGTCGACCTGTATCTGAGGGACCAGTATCACAGTGGCCAAATTCTCAGCTGTGGGTTGTGCCCAGTCATATAACAGAGCCTCTTCCCCTATTTGAGCGACTGGGTCTACCACATCATCCCAATTATTGTTCCGGTTGTGTAGATTTTCCATGTCGGTTTCAATTTTTTCGATTTGTGGTTGATGTTTGCTTTTCCTGTTGGTCCGGTTTAGGGACTTGAAAACTTTCTCGGGGTCTGATAAGGCTTCAACTACTTCACCTGTCCTCGATGAGTTTCTAGGCATGCACCTGCAACACGTTAGGAAACGTTAAACTTTCAATATAAAAACGAAAATTTAAAGAAAATTGACTATATTTCAAAATTTTGTATTTCTTCCAACTCAATTGATAATAACGTTAAGTCCCCGGAAACGGCGTCAAAATTTGATCACGCTCAACTATGTCTAAATAAAGACTAAACGGGTNAGTAGATACATAATAAATATGAATAGCTAATTGAGGGCCCTTTCAATCAACTACGACAAGAACGTAGTTGAACAAATAGAGATTAATCAACCAATCAAAACTATATTAATATCACAATAAGTTTATCCCCCAACGGGTTCTACCAAAACCCTAGATAAAGAAACTTAGCTACTCATATTCATAAGAATTAATTCTAAAATAACTTGCATAATTGAACTACAAAATAATAAGTAAAGGCTATGAAAATCAATGTTTGCTTCACTGAGTAGTAATCCATAGGTTTTTCTTCACTTCAATGGCTTCCTGCTCTTCGAATCCCCCTTCAAGTTGTGTTTTGTGGTCTATTTATATGTTTAGGACAAACCCTAAACATGTAGGAAACTTCTATTCTAACCGGGAAACACTTAAACTCTTCAAAACTCGTAATTGACTGGACTTCGGGACCCAGGCGTTTGGGCTCAAACGCCCCCTTAAAGCCAGGGCAGGCCTGGCGTTAGGGCCCAAACGCCACCCTAACGCCAGGGTCAGCCTGGCTTTAGGGGCCAAACGCCCCACTAACGCTAAGGACAACCTGGCTTTAGGGGCCAAACACCCGGCTAACGCCCGGGTGTTTCCTTTTCGACTCTTAAGCATATTTTTGATGTATTTGCACATACAAAAATATTTTTGATGTATTTGCACCTACACATGAAATAAACTCCACTATGCACATTAAAATTTACTTTTATCATTAACGCACATAAGATGTAAGGTATATAACATGTTAAACCATGAATTCTATCCACGCATCAATATCCAAGGCAAGTGGTCTCTGACTGACCGGAATAAAAGCAAGACTGCCCATGCTAGTTGACTTCCTACTCAAAGCATCGGCCACCATATTGGCCTTCCCCGGGTGATATAAGATGGTAATGTCATAATTCTTCAATAACACTAACCACCTTCTCTGCCTCAAATTCCACTCCTTTTGCTTGAAAAAGTACTGAAGACTCTTATGATCCGTGTACACCAAACACGCCACGCCATACAGATAGTGCCTCCAAATCTTCAATGCGTGGACAACGGCTGCCAACTCCAAATCATGCACTGGATAGTTCTTCTCATGAATCTTCAACTGCTTCGAAGCATAATCAATCACCTTTCCATCCTACATCAACACCGCACCAAGCCCAATACGAGAAGCATCACAATAGACTGTATAAGGCCCTGAACCTATGGGAAAAACCAATACCGGTGCCGTAGTCAGATCTGTTTTGAGCACCTGAAAGCTCGCCTCACACTCGTCCGACCATCTGAACAGGGCACCCTTCTGGGTCAACCTGGTCATCGGGGCTGCAATAGATGAGAATCTCTCCACGAACCGATGATAGTAGCCTGCCAATCCCAAGAAACTCCGAATCTCTGTAGCTGATGCTGGTGTAGGCCAGTTCTTGACTTCCTCAATCTTTTTCGAGTCAACCTGAATACCCTCTGCTGATACGACATGACCCAGGAATGCAACTAAACCCAACCAGAACTCACACTTCGAAAACATCGCATATAGCTGACTATCCTTCAGAGTCTGAAGAACCACTCTGAGATGCTGCTCGTGCTCCTCCTGACTGCGGGAGTATATCAATATATCATTAATGAAGACTATCATGAACGAGTCCAAATAAGGTCGGAACACTCAGTTCATCAACTCCATAAAAGCTGATGGGGCATTTTTCAACCCAAACGACATGACTAAAAACTCGTAATGCCCGTACCAAGTGCGGAAAGTTGTCTTAGGCAGATTGCGATGCCCTAATCCTCAACTGATGGTAGCCAGGTCTCAATTCTATCTTTGAAAATATCTTGGCACCCTGAAGTTTATCGAACAAATCATCAATCCTCGGCAGTGGATACTTATTCATGATTGTAACCTTGTTCAATTGCCGGTAGTCAATGCACATCCTCATCGAACCATCTTTTTTCTTCACAAACAATAGTGGATCGCCCCAAGGAGAAACGCTGGGCCTAATGAAACACTTCTTAGAAAATCCTGCAATTGTTCTTTCAACTCCTTCAACTCTGGCGGGGCCATGCGATACGGCAAAATAGAAATGGGCTGGGTGCCCGGAGCCAGATCAATACAAAAATCGATGTCCCTGTCGGGTGGCATCCCCGGCAGGTCTCAAGAGAAGACCTCAGGACACTCACGAACCACGGATACCAAATCAATAAAGGGAACCTCAACACTAGAATCACACATAAGCCAAATAAGCCAAACACCCCTTGTCGACCATATGCCGAGCCTTCACGTACGAAATAACACTGCGAGTAGAATGACCAGGAGTTCCTTTCCACTACAAGCGAGGCAAATCCGGTAATGCTAAGGTCACGGTCTTGGCATGACAGTCCAGAATAACATGATAGGGGGATAACCAATCCATTCCTAATGTAACATCAAAGTCGATCATACCTAAAAGAAACAAATTAACACGGGTCTCAAGTCCCCCAATCACCACAATACAAGAACGATGGACTCGATCGACCATGATAGAATCACCCACCGGTGTAGATACATAAACAAGAATACTCAGTGGATCGCTGGGCATGACCAGGTATGCTGCAAAATAAGAGGACGCATACGAATACGTAGACCCTGGATCAAATAGCACTGAAGCATCTCTGTCACAAACCTGAATAGTACCTGTAATGACTGCATCTGAACACTCAGCCTCTGGCCTAGCTGGAAGAGCATAACATCGGGGTTGGGCCCCACCACCCTGAACCATATCTCTGGGAAGACCGGCTGCTGGCTGGCCTTCACCTCTGGCGGCCTAAGCTCCACCTTTATGACCTCTACCTCCACCTCTAGCACCTCTACCCCCACCTCTAGCTGGCTGGGCAAGCAGTGGAACACCTGGTGCCTATACCATGGCACGAGAACCCTGATGCTGAGACCCACCAGAGCCTCGAGGGTAAAACATGGAAATGTGCCCCAACCACTGCAAGTATAACAAGGCCTCTGCTGATGTGACTGCTGACTCTCGAACTGACCCTGTCGACCCTGATAACCACCCTGGAAATTCTGAAGAGGCGGTGCACCGATAGGTGCTGGTGGCGTACTGTAAGGCTGCTGATCGGAGTAGTGCGTCTGATAACCATAACCACCTGAAGTACCATGGGAAACCTGGAGAGCTGACTGAAAAGGTCTGGGAGGATGACCTCTGCCTGAAGAATCCTTGCCCCCAGATGGGCTCCACTGAAATGACCAAAATGACGGGGCCTCTTGTTAGTCCCCTAACCACCACCCTGCGACAAAAATCATTTCAATCCTCCTGGCCACATTGGACGCATCCTGGAACGATATATCGGTACCTGACTCTCTAGCCATCTGAAGTCTGATAGGCCGGGCCAATCCCTCGATAAACCTATGAACCCTTTCTCGATCAGTGGGAAGTAACATAAGAGAATGTCGGGCTAGAGTGATGAACATGGTCTCGTACTGAGTGACGGACATGGATCCCTACTGGAAATGCTCAAACTGCCTCCGAAGGTCCTCTCTCTGAGTAATGGGAAGGAACTTCCCCAGAAATACCTCTGAGAATTGAGTCCAGGTCAAAGGTGTAGATCCAGCTGGTCTGGCTAGGAAATAGTCTCTCCACCAACTCTTGGCTGCGCCAGCTCCACTAGGCCTATATTCTGAAGAACCTCATAGCAGCTGTCCAAATAATCCTGGGGGTCCTCTGATGTTGAACCAGTGAAAGTTGCAGTGAATAACTTAGTGAACATGTCCAGTCTCCACAAAGCATCTGCTGACATAGCTGCTCCCTCTACTACCGGCACTGCAATACCCGACTGAGCTACTCCGGCTGTCTGAGGTGCCAGAGTTTGAAACTGTGGAGCTAGATGCTCTGGCACGCGGGCGGCAGGAGTCTGGGCACCTCCCCCAGCCTGAGAGACGACTGGTGCTGTATGAAGAAAACCCACCTGTGTTACACTCTCCATGAGTCCGACTAGACGGACAAGGGCGTCCTGAAACACTAGGGTAGCTATGAACCCTTCTGGGACCTGAGCTAGTCCGACTGGGACAGCCGGAACTGTGACCTCGTCAGAATCGATATGAGGGTCCTACATTGGGGATGCTACTCTAGGCTAAGCCCAGCCCCGGCCCTGGCATCAACCTCGACCCCAAGTAGGAGCTGTAGCAGGAGTGTCAGGCTGCTAGGCAAAACCAAGGGAAGCACGTGTCCTCGCCATCTGCGAGAGAATAGAATAGAAACTCAATCAGTACTCAGAATTCATAGCGCACGACAGAGAAGAAAAGAAATATGGAGTCATCCTAACTTTGTAGCACACGAGGATAAATACAGACGTCTCCGTACCGATCCCTCAGACTCTGCCAAGTTGTCTGTGAGTTGTGAGACCTAAGTAACCTAGTGCTCTGATACCAACTTGTCATGCCCCGAAGTCCCACCATCGGGCCATGATGACGTCTAACATTGAACCCGCTAGAGAAGCCAACATGTATAGATAAACTAGCATATTAACATCAATTTTGTAGGATAAACTAACGGTTCACAATTTAACAGCGGAAGTAAATATGGTTTCAAGATAAATTAGGGCAACATAATACAACCATGCGTAAATTTTCCCAAAACATGGAGTCACAAACTCATGAACTGTCTATAAGAGTGCTAAATACAAGTCTGGAAGGAAATATATGTCTACCTTTGAAGCTAGAGGAAAAATAATACAGAATCTAAGACAAAAAGGATGGAAGAGAGGCCAAGGCCCACGAACGCCAGCGGGTATACCTTGAAGCCTCTATGATAAGCTGGAAAATACTCCCACTAATGATGTCCTCCAGGTCCGGCTGCGTAATCTGCACAACATAAAGAAGTACAGGTGTAGAATCAGTACAACCGACCCCATGTACTGAGTAAGTGCTGAGCCTAACCTCGGTGAAGTAGTGACGAGGCTAAGACACGACAACAAAGTGTACCTGTGCAGTTCAACAATATAGCATAAACTAAACAAGAATACCATTACGGGGAAAACATGCTAGGGGTAAGAGATAGAAAATACTAAAATGACAGAAGCAACAGTCTGAAATATCTAAAAATAATAACAGGAATTGACAAAACAGATTAAACAGTGAAGGATGCGGCACGACATGTCCCATCGTGCATAATAACAATGTAAAACACGGCACAGAATGTCCCCTTGTGCATAATCAATGTAAAACATGGCACGGAATGTCCCCTCATGCATAATAACAATATAAACATGGCACGGAATGTTCCCTCGTGCATAATCAATGTAAAACATGGCACGGAATGTCCCCTAGTGCATAATAGCAATAAAAACATGGCACGGAATGTCCCCTCGTGCATATTCAATGTAAAACATGGCACGGAATGTCCCCTCGTGCATAATAACAATAAAACATGGCACGGAATTTCCCCTTGTGCATAATAAATATAAATATGGCACGGAATGTCCCCTCGTGCATAATAACAATATAAACATGGCACGACATCACCCTTCGTGCTTTAACACTCTTCCTCACCCAAACAACAATCACAAACAAGGGAAAGGAAATAAACAGAGTAAAGATAGAAATCCCGGCAAGGGAACATCAATTAAATAATTAAATCCCGGTAAGGGAACATCAACTAAACAATTAAATCCCGGCAAGGGAACAATAACAATAATCTCAACAACCCAATAAGGGAAACAATATCATAGCAACAATGACCCGACAAGGGTATATTTTAGTAGCTCTTTCTTTTTCTTTCACTTCATTTCATAATTTACTCCATTAATTGAGCCAATGCTCCAAAGGATACAATTATCTCATATACCTTCATCATTCGTATTACAATATGAGCCAATGCTCCAAAGGATACAATTATCTCATGTACCTTCATCATTCGTATTACAATCTGAGCCAATGCTCCAAAGGATAATATTATCTCATATATCTTCATCATTCGTATTACAATTCCCTTCACATAATCTTCACAACATATAGAAATCATCAATTAAGCATGGAAATTACCACAAAATTAGAATATTCAAAATATAAGGACTCACGGTCATGCTAGACACCAATGTATAGATACTCGTCACCACGTCTATACATCGTATTTGAAAATTACCAAGTAGCAAATTATACTCAACTCCTATTCCCTCGAGCTAAGGTTAGACCAAACACTTACCTCGGGTCCGAAGTATAGCAATCAACCTGAAACCACACGTTTGCCACGAGAATCCGACCCCAAATGGCCCAACACTATTCAAATAAATTTCATACTGTAAATAACATCTCACACTGATTGTACTATTAAATTTAAGGTTACGGCATGAAATTAGGTGAAATGACCAAAACGCCCCTCAGGACAGCATCTCGGAGTCGGATAAATTTTACATTTTTCAGAACCCTCGTACTCTCACGAGTCTATCCATATAAAAATCTCTCAAATCGGAGGTCAATTACCCACTCAAATCCCAATTTTAGAAAAACCCAAGTTCTACCCAAAACACCCAATTTTCTCCCATGGAAATCTTTGATTTTAAGTTGAAAACATGTTAAATGATGTTAATGATTGAAATAAATGAGTAAAAACCAACTTACAACTGATTTGGAAGAGTCTTGTTCTTGGAAAATTTGCCTAAGAGTGTTTGAGTTTTAGAAAATATGAAATATGAAGTCAAAATTCGGTTTTTGTATAGTGCAGGCTACTGGTTGGCATGGGAATTGCGAACAGGGGTTCGCAATTGCGAACACTTCAGACATTCCCAGCCTTCGCATTTGCGAACCTCTTGGTCGCATTTGCGATCAGGCCTGCCCAGGTTAACCTCTGCATTTGCGAACCTCTTGGTCGCATTTGCGATCAGGCCTGCCCAGATCAATCTTCGCATTTGCGATCAGGCCTGCCCAAACAAACCTTCGCATTTGCAATGCTGGCTTCGCAAATTGCGAAGCCTGCAGATCAGTCACACCAACAGATTTCCAAGTTCAAAAATGCAATCCGTGGCCTATCCAAAACTCACCCGAGCCTCGGGGCTCCAAACCAAATACACACACTACCACAAAAGCATCCTATGAACTTATCCGTGCGATCAAATCTCTAAAATAACATCATATACATCGAATTAACCTCAAAATCCATGAATTTTATCAAACTTCATAAAACATCTAATTTTCCATTTTAAGTCCGAAACACGTCAAACGAAATCCGTTTTCAACCAAACTTTACAGAAAGGACTTAAACCATATATAAGACATGTATCGGGCACCGGAACCAAAATACGGGCCCGATACCATCACTTTCTAATCAGATTTCTTTTTCATTTTCCTTAAATATTTTCAGAAAACAATTTTACTCAAAAGTTTATTTCTCGGGCTTGGGACCTCAGAATTGGATTCCGGGCATACACCCAGGTCCCATATTTTCCTACAGACCCTCCGGGACCGTCAAATCACGGGTCCGAGTCTGGGTCCGGGTCCGTTCACCCAAAATGTTGACCCTATTAAATTTATTCATGTTAATATTAAATCTTAGCATATTTCACAGAATTTCATATTTAAGTTGTCTGGCTACGCGCCCGGATTGCGCACACAAATTGAGGCAAGTGTTTGTTCTAGAATCTTCATCTTGATCTTTTAAATCCTTAGAACAAATAAATGCTTGTAGCTTTTAGAGAAATCCGCATCGTTTGATCCACGAGCTCCCTCTTGCTTCTTGTTATAACTTCTGGTGTCTTTTCTGGGTTATGAAGACCCCTATTTATAGTTGTGGGAGGGAAGAGTTATGATAAAAATAAACTCTTTCCGACCAATCAAATTGAAGTTTGACAAAGCCGCATTTGATTGGCCAGAACATGTCACTTTCACATGTGGCGCGGTTTCATTGGCCTTTTAATGTGATTTGGCATGCCTTTTCATTTTGACACGTGGCATGATCTTATTGCCTCTTCCATTTGATTTGGCGCGCCACATCATTTGACACGTGGCACCGAACTGGGCCTCCAGGAGGATGACATTTTGGTCTTAATAAAGTGGGCTCATCACTTTAGCCCACTTAATTGGGCTAGCCCAATGGATTAAGACGTATTTATTTAATTCATATATATTGGACTTATATGATTAATTCAATTATATTAGCCCATTTTATTTATTTGGACTAGTATATTTAAAATATAGTCTAAATTATTTATTGAATTTAAATTCAATAAATTTTACATGCCTACAAATGCTCCTACTTCAAGACCTGTTAGAATGTAAACTCATTATATTTGAAAAACAAGGCTTGAAGTACATACGTTGAACGATGGTATGACACGAAAATCTGTCCCATGAAATAACAAAATGTATGAGCTTGGCACGCTTAGATTAAGATGAGATCCCCAAAGCATTATATCATCAATGACTTCCATTTGTTCCTACTTAGGATGGACAAGAAAGAAACGTTATCGTATCCTCCAAGTAGTTCATTTTAGGTAAGCCAATTGGAATACATTCCTTACTTTCTTCCTTTGATTTTGTTTATTATTAACTTCTTTTGTTTATTCTTCAACTCAATTTATGCAAAAAACAAAAATTCTTAGCAGTCAACCCATGATCTAATTCACCTCAACACATTAATGAAATACCACGGAGGATAACCTTGCAGTTACGTGATGGAAGGGTATAGTTACTCAAATGATCATAACATGATAGAAAAAGTTATCCATTATTTTCTAATAGTGGAGCTCGGTTAACCTTCTACATGGGTGCATGACTCATATTGTGGTCCCTTTAGTCTTATTCCAATTAGAATAAATTGTTGCCACCTCAACAATCAGAGTCCTTTTAGGCGAAAGATTATTACAATATGAATCCTTTTTGGAGTTAGATTACAGCCATCTCACATCGCTATTAGTCCTTCAATTAAGCGTGCTTTGGAGCTCTATAAATAGGGACATCCCTTCCTTTGGCTTCAGTCACAGCTCACATACCTGTCCAAGTAAATCATTGACAGGTACAGTTTTTTTCTTTCTGCATTTTTTTTTGTCTACTTTTTTTTCTTGTCTTTTTTTTTTGAATTAATTTCGTCAAACTACGAAGTAAAAAGTCCGAGACAAAGATATTTAAAAGTTGTGATGACCCAAAAGGTTATCCCGTATATTTTTAGCTAATTCTGTGTTCTGAGGTCGTAAAAACCTCTTTCTATCTCACCTCCATTTGCGTGCGCAGCCCAGGCATATAGCCGGGAAGACTTTATGTGAAAAAAATTGAGTATAAAAATGATAATTTTGTATTGGAAATTTGAAAACATTTTTGGTAAACGGACCCGGACCCGTGATTAGACCATCCCGGAGGGTCCTTAGAAAAATATGGGACTTGGGTGTATGCCCGGAATCGAATTCCAAAGTCCCAAGCCCGAGAAATGAATTTTTAAAGAAAATTGTTTTCTGAAAAATATAAAGGTTTTTTAAAATAAAATTTGAGGTGAAACCTGTGATATCGAGCCTGTATCATGGTTACGAAGCCCCGGTACATGTTCGATATGTCTTATATGTGTCATGTGTGAAATTTTGTAAGAAACGGACTTACTCTGACGTGATTCGGACCTTAAATGCAAAAATTGATGTTTAAAGAAGTTTTGAGAAATTTCATTGATTTTTGGTTTGATTTGTCGTTTTAGTGTTATTTTATGTGATTTGGAACCTCGAGCGAGTCCGTATTAAGTTATAAGACTTGTTTGTGCATTTGGATGGGGTCCCAGGGGGCCTCGGGTGTGTTTCGAATAGTTTCCGGGTCCATTTTCCCTATTTTGAACTACTGAAAACTGCCATCTGGTTTCCTTCTATGCGATCGCATAGAAGGATCCGCGATTGCATAGAGTGTCTGACTTGTCACACCTCCTTTTTTATACGCCCCGAAGGGGGTACGGGAGTTTTTCCACTTAAAGTGACATTATTCGAAATGGGATTATTTTATTTTTATTAGAGTCGCCACTTGGAATAGTTTGTTTGGTGTCCCAAGTCACCGGTTTAAATCCCAAATTGAGGAATTTTGACTCTGTTTAAATTGTCTGCGAACCAGAAATCCGGGTAAGGAATTCTGTTAACCCGGGAGAAGGTGTTAGGCACTCCCGAATTCCGTGGTTCTAGCACGGTCGCTTAATGATTAAACTTGGCTTAAATTGTTTAATTACTCACTTTTAGGATATATTTGTATTTTTAACCTTTCTTATTATTCGATTATTTAAATAATTAACTCAATACGAGTCACGCGTACGCATACTCGTTTAGTTCGACGTGTCAAGAATCATGTCACGCGTATGATGCAAGACTAAATTGCATAGTTGAATCATACCATACATTTTATACGCATAAAATATACTTGTTAAGTGTTTAATGGAGTTTATTTCATGTATGGGTGAAGTGGAGATGAAACGGAGCTAAAAGGATGCAACTACGTCGGAACATACGTAAGAGGAGACACCCGGGCGATAGCCGGACGACAAAACCAAACAATTTGGCCCTGCCTGGAGTTAGCCAGGCGTTAGGGCTGAAACGCCAGCCTT